>PVLA01011362.1:0-53805 GCA_004027455.1 Hydrochoerus hydrochaeris
CAAGATCCCCGCGCCCAATTCCCACATGCGGTGTCCTTTTCCTGGAGAAGCGATTGTCACAAGGCATGGATGGACTAGGACGCAGCATGGACAGAAAAGGGCGTCGCAATTAGCTTAAGACATAATGCAAAATGTGAAATGCCTGGATTTTAAATTAATGGATCATAAAGCTTTATCAAAAGACTTTCATTTTATAAACACATCTACTTTACATTTAGATTGGCTAAGGGATAGAGAAAAGAAACTGTGGTAAAGAAAAAAGTGATGAAGAAGAGAAAGGAAGAAAGCAGTGGAGACAGCTTGGGTGGATAAAATAAGAAGGTGAGCAAAACAAGACAGAACCAAAGTCAGAAATGGAGCCGTCCGAAAAGGAAATGGCAAAGGAAGACAGACGTGTGTTAGGGTACAGATTTTTTCCTTTTTAGTCAGTTTAGGGGAGAAGATAGAGAAAATGTACATGAATTCTATTATTTTACTTATTTGCAGTAAGTGCTAAGTGTATTTTCTTTCACCTGTCTGCTTGGCACGGAAGGAATGGTGACAGGTGTCTGTACGCTACCTGCTCTCAGAAGACATCCTTTATGATTTTCATGTTTAGATTGACTTGATAATCTAGTCTTAAAATCTCTCGGCAGATTATTTACATTTGTCCTTCTGGGGTTCAAAACGATAAACACACGGGGAGATATTTACTTTGTGTTTTTTAATATTAAAATGGAGAGTGCATATACATTTTCTTTTACCCTCCTGGAAGGCAGTGAAAAATAGAAAGTGAAAATCATAGATTCAGAAATTGTGAGTATCTCCACTGTAAATATATCCAGAGCTTCAGGACATTTCAGTTTAGATGAGAACTGCCTGGGCCAGGTGGCCTTGGTGGTGGGGAGCAGTTGTCATTTTCTCTGTTTTGTTTTCTTTAACTGCTCACAGGCTTTACACTTGAAATGTGACCTTGGGCATCCGAATCATTCATTGTTCCATAACATTGACCTTCTAAAAATTACCAAAGTATATGAAATGAAAATCCAATGAGATAACATGAGAACTATTTTAAAAGACTTACAATATCTGATCATGATTATCAGCTGGAATGATACAGCCACCTCCCCGTACCTGTTTTTATGCATCTACTGGAGCTGTCCCAGCCAGCTCTAGGCGAGTAATTTATTTCTTGAGCACACCCTGCCTCTAAAGTCTTTAGGAAGGAGCTGAAATCTAGAAACATAGACCCTCTGGTTCCTTTTTGTGTCTTGAGCACCTTGAATAAGGCTCAGAGTCACTCAGGTAAATGTGCCTACAGTCGGCAAGTTTGTCTGGATTCCTCAAGGTGCCCGCTCAAAATAGCATCGAACACCTCGCAAGTTCCCACCTACGAAGAATATGTGTTCTCAGGTACAAACTCTAACCCTAAAGATTATCTTTTAACCCAGCAAGAAAGGCATTGGAATAGACAAGCACAAAGCCAGTAAACTGAATTGACTGACACTAGGGGATGTGAGACCAGAAGTAGACAGAACGCGCAGCCCCGGGGCATAAGGACTTGGAAGGGGGGAGGCCTTGGGAACTGAGTGTGGGTGTGGCTTAATTGCGCTGCATACATTTCTCAAACTGCATAAAAATAAGGAGACATCCTTAACAGTGCCGTATTCTGGAACAAGAATGGGTTGCAATCTGGAAACAAAATTCTAGAGACTACTAACTTATTAACATATTAAATTTCAGAGTTATCCAAATAACCTTCCCTGTGCACCCCGTATCTTCCAGTCCTTGTTTTTATTTAAAATAGACCTGAAAATGGACAGAGTTTTGTGATGCAGTCTGCTTTGACCAAGGTTTCCCGTGGTTATCCCCATTCTTGTTCGGTGATTCCCAAGCTAGAAGTTTCTCATCCTGAAAGATCTCTACATGTCTCCTGCTCAGCAGTAACATGGCTTGCTAAAAACCATGGACAGTAGCATGTTTTGTGACATGGAATTGTTCCTGGGCTCCATCGCCAACAATAAGGCCATAGATTACTTTCATAAGGCTGTAATAGTTGAAATATAGAGGAATGGGACAACTTTAACCACTTTAACTCCATGTGATTCAGTGGGCTTGGCACAGTTTACTGCAGAGAAGAATCACTTGAGGAGAGGACACACAGAAAAGGTAAAAAGGCACAGCTGGATTCACTGCAGTGTTCCCTGAGCTGAAGTGTCCAGTGTTAATAACTAAATTTAAATTACCTGCTTACATGTATTTAGACTTATAGCAAAAAAAAAAAAAAAACTATTGCTGTTTTCTAAAGGACTAGCAAATGTAGTATCAAAATCCATGAAAATTTCTTTCTCACACCCAGAAGTGGTGATGGATGGACTGTGCATTCTTCCTGCCTGGCTCCAGAGAAGAGTTTGCACTGCCAGCTGGAGCAGAGACATCTTACCCTCTGCTGTGACAGTGCCGGGGCTCCTTGATGATGGCGGTGGTGAGGATGGTTGGTGGCTGATAGTGGCCATGTTGGGCTATTTTTATTGGTGGTGCAAAGCTCTGGTGAAGGTGATAATGGGGTTAGCTCAGTTTTACCCCTGGAATTGTCTATCTGTGTCTACCAGATTCGTTGTGGTTGGAAGTCATTACGTGTCCTTTGGAAGATCTAAAACAAAGGCAGATTCTGAGAAAAGCTGAGAGGGGAATGTTTTGAGTAGTTTATGTAAAAATGGAAGAGGAACCGAGAAAACTTGGCCTCGTGCCTAAAGCTCTTGGAAATTCACACAAAATTGGATAAGCAGCTCTTCTGAGATGGCGCTCAGCTGTGCAGACAGGCTGCAGGAAGCTGCGTAGAGGCTTGGTCTGTAGGAATCTCCTAGTGACTACCCATGCTGCTAGGGTGATGCCCTCAGAACCTCGCATCCCCTGCTTGGTGCTAGGCAAGCTGTGGCAATCCCACCTCAGGCTCATCCCTGTCCCCGGGCTTTCTTCTCACTGCTGGAGCCCGTGGACCCTCTGTTCCATGACTCTCTCAGGGGCTTGCTCTGGCCAGTCTTTCTGCTTACAAGTTGTTACCATACAACTTTTGGTCTTCATTTTGTCAGTCTCCTTCCGGGAGTCCTGCATATTCTCGCTAACCTCACCCTGCTCTTAGGCACTTGCTATTCTCATCTAGAGTTAGAAGGGTGAGTTTTTCTTCTCAATGAACCTCAGCCTGTGTTGCCTATAAGTGCAGGCATTTTACAACTTTACTTAAAAAATAAATAAATGCAGGACTCATTAACACTGCTGAGTGTAGCCTGTCTACACAGTGTGTATTTAGCTGATAGGAGTAAATGAAACTTGGCATTTGCCTGATAGGTATTTTTGGTGAGTTGGCTGGATCTCAACAGTGTAATGTGAAAAGTGTAAGATGTCACCAGAAGTAACAGCTATGCAGGGACAGGGAGAGAGGCCGTATCAGCCCCCACATCCAGTGAAGGCTGCACTCATAAAACCCACTTGCACCCAGCAGCGGTTAAGTTTTATAGTTCTGCATTTATAGCAGAACTATAAAACACATTACCAAGTAATTTCCCATGGAAAACAACTTGTTTCTGATCCTGAAATTCTCCCGAAACTCCCTTCTCCTCTGTTAAAACCATGTTACTTCACTTCTGTAATTTTTAAATTTTGTTTTAAGTCCAAGATTTGTATTGAGAATTTTCTGATGCCCTTTAAAACCATGTCAGTGAATTATCATTTTGTCCCATTGGCTTTCTCTTTTTCTTTCATGTGATATCCGTATATATTTGTTCATTACTTTAATAACCATTTAAGAGCCAATGGCATACGTTACACCATTTTACTCTTAAATACCTGAGTGTGTAGTAAATAACATAACTGTAATGCAAGGATCAAAACCAGAAACTTTAGCTTTGTTAAAATTATCTTATTCGTAACTACTCATATTCACATTCTTAAGTGTCTTAATGGCATTTATATACATTTTGTTCTTAATCTAGGGTCCAGTGTAAACTGGCTTGTTTCTAGTCACCTTTAAACTCCTTGGCCTTTCTGACTTTCTTGACCTTATTATGTTTGAATAGTGTACTGCCATTATTTTTTTCTGGATTCTTTCTAAAAACAAGGTTTTACTATGTCATTCAGGCTGGTCCTAAACTCACTGGTATCTCAGGCTGACCTTGCAATGATCCTCCTGTCGCAGCCCCCCCAGTTGCTGGGATTACAGGGGTGTGTACCACCACACCTGGCTTTTGTTTTATGTCTGATAACTCCTCATGACCTGCTTCAGTATTTTGACATATGTTACAATAAATAACACCTAGTAAACAGAGAAAAAATATCTTTGCAATGTTGTAGGTAAAATTTACATGCAATGAAATGAAGACATCTTGCTTACGCAATAACCTGCATTTTGATGAATACGTGAATCTGTTTAACCTGTGCTCCAGTCAAGCCATGGAACATTTCTCTTTCTAAAAGAACCTTGGTGTTTTCCTAGTGAATCACCAGTTGCTCTATCTACTGGATTATTTTTTTCTGTTCAAAATTTTTATATGAATCATTTTTAAAATCAGGATCCTTTCGTTAAGTACATGTAACCTCAAAGAGATTATAGTGGCAGCTGCTTAATTTAGAGGTCTGGTTTGACCAGCAACAAAAGCTTCTGATGCCAAAATAAAAGCAATAAAACACACTCATTAATTTGTCAATTAACACACATAAGATTACACACAAGAAAGGGAAAGTATGAAAAGAAAGCTACATCACAAGACCAGCAGAGCTTGGAAATCTGAAGTGGCAATGTGAATGTTGAGGAGTCCCATTACCCGGCCCTGGGGGTTCTCACTGGGAAGAGGTCTCACAAACCATCCTCTTTGTGGAGGAGACTCCAAAGCCCCCAACCAAGAGGCCCTTAAATAATAGTTGGGACCAAAATGGCCTTGTCCAAACTGTGTGCGTGACCAAGAGCAAGGAGTTTGGGGCCCCAAAGAACTGGCCAAGTGCTCTCCGGGACAAACATCTGTGTTTTCTAGATAGGTAAGTGAAGGATGGTCCTTGGAAATGGGCCAGGCTCACACGCATTCCTGCTCATGTCAAGATGTTCTGCCAAAGAGTTTACCATCTGATCTTTAGAAGATCATACCCTGCTATAAATAAGAAATAATTTTCTGTATTTAATTTTAATCATTTGGTATAATGTCTGTGAGATTCACTTATGTTGTACATGTATCAAAGATGTGTTTCTTTCTGTTTCTTAGGCAGTATTTTATGCATGCACTTACTAGCTTGTTTATTCAGTATTTTATGATGATACTGGTAATTGAGTTGTGTATCATTTTTGTATCCATCAATATTGAAGCAAAGTAGCAAAACCAGCAGAAGATGTATAGAGGAATTTTTATAGGGGATTGGCTTGAAAAATTGTGGTGGCTGGTTAATTAGTTCATACAACTGTGATTTCTTCATCAAATCATAGAACTTAACAGTGCGTGGATTCAGAAAATATCACCATTCTGCTGGTACCCACAAGCATTAGTTGGAATCTGGGTGCAACAGCTGAAAACAATGTCCATCTCTCTTACCTAACATTTGTGGAGAGCAAAGTATCATACAGAATCCAGAGCTTGTCACTGCAGTGATACATGCACGTGTGCACACACACACACACACATGCACACACGCAGGCAGGCACCCATATGACCCAGGAGAAGAAGTTGAATCTAGAGAAATTGCAAGAACAGCTGCAACTCCATTTCAGTAAGGTAAGTCTTCGGATCAACTTGATCAAGCCAGTGTCTGAGTTACAAGATGACTATCACCTCTTCCCCTCCACCTCTCTCAAGAATATCCGTGTTTCACCCTGTGAACATACAGAAAAGTGAGTTCTGAGAAACACCTATCAGTCTGACCAACTTGGCACCCAAAGGCATGGGGACCCTTTTCCTTGTCATGTTGACACCCACAGGGTTCACTTCCAACAGTTCTTCCTCACTAAATAGACACTATCAAGACATACTTTTTTCTGATTTATCTCCTACCTCCAATGAGAAAGGTCTCACTGCTTTCCTGTAAGAAGCTGAGCATTGTTGTTTGCAGGTAATTTCTTCTCCCAGTTGATTCATACCCCTCCTTTGATGCTCTGCATCTTAAATACTGAGCTATGACTTCATCTAGTATCAATGCATTTGTGGAAGGATGTGAGAGAGGAAAGGAAACCAAGCTGTTTGACCTGATTTATACACACACAAGCATATGCATTGCAAACAAAATCATAGTCACAACATATAGTTCTTATCTTTTTAACAATTTACATAGTCATTGCTGATATTTATAACTACAACCTTTGCACTTTATGCAGGAGGTATGGATTGCAAGACACCCCCACTACTACTGAAATTTTAATATAAAACTTATCCATAAAATGGCATAGTATTTTCCTATAACCTGTGAACATCCTGCTATATTCCTTACGACATCTCTAGATTACTCACAATACCTAATACAGTGTGAATACTATGTAAATAGTTGTTCTGCTTGTTTAGAGATAATGACATGAAAAAAATTTATACATGCTCAATACAGAAAAAACATAGGTCTACCTATGTAACAGGTCAGCAATAACAAAACTTTTCTTTTAAATTGGAACTTTTCTTCAAGTATAGATTATTCATATTAATTTACTTCAACATATTCTACAATAAAACCATTTAAAAATCTCTCTACATTCTATCCAAGTGGTTATTTTTTACTTAATTCCAATGTTTTATAAATTAAAAAAGCATCGTTAATAGCTTATATTGGTACATTGTGAACATGAAAATTTTTTTTCTATTTTTCTCTTTGCTTCCTTTACTGATAGTTCTTTTCTTCTCACATTTATTATCTCACTTCTTATTTGATTGGTGGGAGACATTAACTTTTTTCACTTGGTAAATATATTAATGTTAAACAAACAGAACTAGAAACTTCATAAGTCATCTTGTTTAGAAATATTAGAGAGAAAAGGAATGTAAGGTATCCATAGATAAGCACTGGTGACCTGTCATCTCCGTGTGTGTGTATTCTGGGTGGGCGTCATAGTTGGGAGACTGTTTATATCATTAGAGAGATCTATTTGACTGTTACAGAGATAACAAAGTTTCACTTTCAGAAAAGAATGCTGAAGGCAAATGGTCCAAGCCTGCATCTCCAAGATGTGTGACAACTGTAAGATTTCTATTTCCAGGGTCTTTAAAAGTTTAGGTCATTTCTCTCTTTTTTCTTTTGCGTCTTAGTAGGAAACTACCTTTTCTGATACTACCGGTTTCTGGCCATCAAATCAGTGATGCAGGCAGAGGCGAGCAGGGCAGGCCAGCTTCCTGTCAGTCACCTCCGAGGTTGTTATCTTGTTGTACTATAATTTGCCCCTCATAGTTCATTACCCGGAACTTAGTTTCAGGGGACAGTGGAAATTTTGCTGCCTTCGTCTGGACCTACTGCTGCCTGAATCAGATTCAGAATCTCATTGCCAGGGACAAACAAGAAGGGTCGTTTTGGGTATCTAAGGAACACCTCATGTGGCAGCTTGTGTGAAGATGGTACCTCAAGTTTACAGACACCACCTGTGCTGGGCTGTCCTTGCCCTCAGGGGTCTCATCCAACGTTAGGAGGCTTCCATTCTTCTCCCAGGAAGTTCTTCGTGATCCTGGTGTCTCTTTGGGCTTCGGGTCTTGTTCTGAGGTCTTTCCACAAAGAGTCGTGTGAGCGCTTGTGTGCCCCAATCTTCGCACCCTGGGAAACCAAGACTGTCTGGTCTTCTCCTTTCCCAAGCCATCTCCTCTGGGCTCTCCGCTCTCTTTCATCGTGTTTTTTATTCCCATGAAGGAAACCAGATCTATTGCACAAATGAACCAATGCTAAAATCGTATTAAAGGGTGCCTTTTCCTATTTAAAGTGACATAATATGTCAGGGTGCACTGATGTATCATGGTGGCGAAACCCTGAGCAGTAACCCAAAGAAAACATGTGCTGAGTTATAAAGTTCCGTGTGGAGCTGTGATTTTAAGGGCAGCAGCGTCTCCCAGAGAGTCACACCAGCACTCAGGGCTCCAGCCTGACCGCCCCAGGCTGCACCGGGCTGCACAGTATCCACGCGTGGTGGGTCCTCGGCATTGTTCCCTGGATGTTGGTGCCCGAGAGGACATCTCCGGAGTTCAAACACAGCACGCACAAGTCCCATGAATCAGCAGTAGGACAATGGAAGTATTTTTTTTTTCTGTTTTAATCTTTCCATTCACTTTCATCTTTAACAAAAACTTGTACACTTTACTTTCCAGAAAGAATAGCCACATATAGTTGAGAACTTCATAGATACTTTTTCTTTCTGAATTTAAACAAGTAAAGCCTTACTGCCCTACAAAAGCAAATTGCTGGGGAGTGTAAGGGTGTCAACTGGGAGCTGTGAGGAAGAGAAGCTCAGGCTCGCATGATTTAGAACACGCACCTAGAGGTTTTAACAAGTGCTACTTTTTACTTTGAAGTTTTTATTTAGATAATTGTGGATTTGCATGTATTTGTGAGAAATAATATCGAGATATTCTGTGAGCACTTGTGAGTTTCTCCTGATGGTAAAGCCTTCAGGTAAATTATAATATAATACCACGACCAAATTACTAACATTAATTCACTGATCTTCATGAAATTTCCTCAGATTACTGGTGTGTGGGCATGGGTATTTAGTTTTATATAACCTTAGCACATGTTGGTTTGAATCTCTGTAGTGTAAAGCGGAGAGAGGTCTCATTGGTATAAGAGAGTAAGAATCTTACACCTTACACCTTAGAGAATGGAGTAGGTGACACAGACTGTGCTTTCTGTGAATTTCTTAGTGGACTGAAATGGATGATGGCATAGCTTCAGGCAGAGGACGTCGCAAGTGGAAATATCATGACATGTGTGGTCTGTACGGCATCTTCCCCAGCAGCCTTGGGGCGAGTGAGACTTCAATAACCATGTCACCAGGAGGTGGTGACATGAGAGATGGTCTGCTTGTCATGTGAACCTGAGGCACATTTCTGAGTGACTTAAAAAATATTTCAAATTTTTAGTGATCCAAAATTTGCATTTATGAAGTGAGAGAGGCAAATTTTAATCTATCTTTATCTACCTTTTTGAAAGCTACCTTCTATTGTAAGAACATTGCTTGGGACACTTTTTAGATGATTTTCTTATAATTTAGGTGCTACACTGGGCAGAAACAGTTTTCAGAATGAGCAGCAGAGTTGCTGGGCTGAAACCCCCTGTTATTGGTTAATTTGCTGAAGATCTAGAGATGACTTTGACCAAGATTCCATCTGTTTCAGTTTTCCTGCCTAGAAAATTGAAAGCAATGAGGGTGTCTAGTTCACAGAGTTTTTGCTAAACCTAGTGATTCGGTATCTATGAACTGTACCAAACCGCACAGAATAGTAGTGGTGATTGGTATTTACTCTGCGTGGTTACAGTTGTTATATTACATTTAGTGTTTTGCTCTGGGAACTGGAACCATGTCTGTAACAAGGCAGAAGGATGAGGTTAGCGGGGCCTCTGGAATCCAGAGGTCCCTGGGGAGTTGGCATTGTTCCTGTGACTGTCCACAGGGGACTTCTCTTACTGTCTGGGTCTCTCTTTCAGCTTCTAAAGGCTGTCTGTATTCTCTAATGCATGAGCCTTCCCCTGTCTTCAGAAAGCATCATTATGATCTCTGTTTTCATGATCAAATCACCTTGCCATCACTCTGACTCTTGTCTCCCTTGTGAGGATCGAGTTTCACTCTTGCTACCCGAAAAGGCATTACAGACAACCAGAAAGTCTTTTTAGTTTTGTCATACAAAGTAGTATTTGCATTTTATTCAGCACCACATAAGTCTTTCTAGCTTTTTGTTATGATTTTACTGAATTGATTGTATTTTTTTGTTCTTTTTATGTTTCAAAGACTGTTCTTTTGATTACTGTTATTGCTACTCCTTTTTTTGGTTTTTGTGTGTAGTTCTCTTCCTGTGTCTCACACCGAGCAGTCAGTGTCACCCGGAACCTCTCTGCTGGACAGAGGTGACGCTAAGCATCATGAGTTGTATCTAGATGATTTCCATGCTGCTTTCTCCCCTCCGGTCCCTCTGCTGATCCTTAGTTCTTCCACCACTGGCTCTGAGCAAACCTTCCAGCATTCTGGGGAGACGAGGCAGAGGTGCCGGCAGTCTTCTACCTGCCTGTGGTGCCCGAACCACTCCTTCTCTCTCTGAAGGATGGATGGTGACCAGGGACAGATTCTCTTCCTTCAGTGCACGCGCACTCCAAAGTTCTCCACCCTGAATGCTGGCTCTGCAACTTGTGCCCCGTGCGATGCCTAGTGGCTTGGCTTGCACACAGATATCCATGCAGACATATTCCTCAAGGACTGGTCACATCCTGAGGGCAAGCCAGCAACACAAATGCTACCCACTGTTCTCTGTGCTTGAACTTCCTTTGAGCAAGAAGGAAGCCAGGTTGTCATGGTCACTACCCTGGTATCATACCACATGGGCCTTCCTACTTTTCCTTACAATTGTTTTCTGACAAACTAAAGATTAAGATCACAAAAGAAAAAGCATGGAGGTGACAGTGACCACTCAAAATATGTTTCTCTTTTGCCTCTGGTTTTTATCTTTTCTGATGGGCTAGTGAAGAGAAGGAGGAGGAGGAGGAGGAAGAGGAGGAGGAGGAGGAGGAGGAGGAGGAGGAGGAGTCCTGACAGTCTTTGCTGCAGAGCTGGCAGTCATGTTTGACAGAGATCAAGAGGTTTTGTTCAAACCGTAACTGTGCACATCTCTGTAATTAAAACCACACCTTAATTTGGCGCTCTGTGAATTCTCAAAATATTAAATGTTATTAGTGTAAAATATGGATATGATTGTAATTCTTTTTTAAAAAACAATAATTGAAAACAAATGCTACACAGACTTTTTTCATTTTCTCTGATGGTTTTCAGGACATCTTTAAATAATATGCCTATGTAAACCTTGGTTAATGTTTTATTTTTAGATAATGTATAGATTTTATTCTTGGAGTCTCTATAGTTACCACTGTTATTTTGGTTCCTCTATATATTGTTATTCAACTGAGGATTTTTTTTCCCTCAAAGTTTCACTCTCTTCCTCTGCCATGTGACATGGCAGAGCAGGGAAGTGGTTAAGGTGCATTTCCCCAACCAAACAGGATTGCACTCGCCCATGAGACTCACTTTATACAATAAGATATTGTCAGACGAGATGCTGGCAAAGAGTTGCAAGTGCTCCTGCTGTTAGTCTTGTCCTCTTCTGCCTCTGTCACTAGCATAAGTGTTTTCTGGGAGCTGTTGCCCTTTCCCCAGACTTCTGGGAAGAATCCTCATGAAGTGGAGCCACCCAGCTGAGCAGCCTACACAGTGCTCACCATAGATCAAGTGAGGAA
Organism: Hydrochoerus hydrochaeris; assembly: GCA_004027455.1. Taxonomy (NCBI): domain Eukaryota; kingdom Metazoa; phylum Chordata; class Mammalia; order Rodentia; family Hydrochaeridae; genus Hydrochoerus; species Hydrochoerus hydrochaeris. The sequence goes on from PVLA01011362.1 coordinate 11,419, forward strand.
TGAGCGGGAGGCGTGTGGCTCTCTGAGCTTTGGGGAGGGTGTTACTCAGAATTACTGAAGCAGAAAATTACAAAGAGCTTCATGAGTTTTAGAATTATGTGTAATCCGTAATTTATATATGCCACGTCTCATCTGTTGCTTTGTGGATCATGGGCTGTGTCCCTTACTCGTGTCTTTCTGCAGTTTGTGGGGGTAATAATCCCTGACTGCTTCACGTCCCTCTTTGTGTCTTTTTTGTTGTCAGGGCTGACAGAATGAGTGTTTAGTTCATGATTAAATCTACTGTGCTTTATTGGTGGGTGGTAAGGTAAAAATGACTTGATTGTGAAAGATTTTGTAAGTCAAGTTATTACAGTGCTGATTAGATGTAATGAGTAAATTTATTTTCAATGCAGCTGTAATGTTTGTGGTTTGTAAATTCCTTTGAGGGGCCTTATTGGAGGGTTATATCTATTTTTAAAAACTTAGTGATAGAATATTGTTTTGCATTTCCCTCTAAAACGTTTAATGCTTAAAGTTGAAATCTTGGTTTCATGTAGGATTAAATTTTTAACGCATACTTTTACTTTCTTTTTGGTGAGTATTTGATTATTCCATTTCAAGTAAGACATGATTTACCCACTGATTCTGAAAAGCTGCAGTTAACATACATACTTGAACCTTTTGGTACCTGTGTTACTCTTTCTGTGCTAGGAAGCTGATGTGGAAAAATATCCAATAGATGTTTAAAAAGTCTCATTATGTTTACTTATTGTCTTAGTTACTTTTTACTCATTGTTGAGACAAAATACCTGATGCCCAAAGTTAGGGAAGGAAAAGTTTATTTCTCACAGTTCTTGGAGGTTTCAGTCCATACTCAGCTGGCTCCAAGGCAGCGTGGCATGGCAGGGCAGCTGGAAACAGCAAAGCAGGAAGTGGTGAGAGAGAGAGAGAGAGAGAGAGAGAGAGGGAGAGAGAGGGAAACCTTCTTCCTGATGTTGCATCATATCCTGGTCCCACCCCAGGCAGGTACAGCACTCACCACAATCCGAGCACTAGACAACCAATCACAAACGCTAGATTTGATTGAGTTCATCATGAGGCCTGGGGGTCACTGACAGAACCATGACACTCATGGATTAATGTAGACTTTCAAATCTATTACTGAAGTATAAAAATAATTCAGGTGGTATTAAAATTTTGTGAAAAAAATTAAACTTTGCAGGGAAAAGCGAATGTCTCTGCAACATTTTCTTCCCTGAGGCAGATTTTATGAACTCGGTGGAATGTAAGGCTTCCTTTGCACATTTCTATGCCTCGGTGGTTATATTTGTGTTTATGAATTTCATAGCCTGATGATGATGATGATTTAAAACAGTTCATCCATTTCTACTTTAAATGTTTGTAGTGTATACAAAAGAGGAGAAGGGGGCACAGAGAGATTAACTATAAACCGGAAATATCTGCTACCAATTCTCAGAGCCAGTGTACTTCATGACCTTTAGAATCAAATTCTCATGGTGTGGACTCCAACACCTGCATTCGGAACCAGATATTTCTGGCACAAAGTGAAATTAAGACTATCTATTCTAAACCCACGGGAATAAATAGCACTTTTTGTAGAGTCATGTAAGATTTTCAGTAAATGGAATAAACAAATGTGGTACTCATCAGGCTGTGGGGACTTGTATGCAGTACTTAGAGAAAAGTTAGACTCACATTCAGAACAACCTAACAACTCTCAGAGGCCATGTTTGGATAAGGTGAAGAGAAGCAAAATTCCTAGGCTGGGAGAGGGATGGAAGACAGGAGCAATAGAAAGGAGAGGAGAGTGTAAATGCCAAGAGCAGCTAGAAAGAAAAGATGCGATTGGGACCCAGCTAACTTGCTCTGCATGCGGTGCTCACACATTTTCTTATTTTTTGCCCCATTTTCAGGTCTCCAAAGCTTTTGAGAACCTGGTTATTCCATAGCTGTCTACATTTTCGAAAGGTTTTGATTAGAATCCAGCTGGCCTTACACAAACAGCAATGACCCAATTAGAGCAGTGCTCTGTAGCTTATGCCGAGGTGGACACTGTACGCTTGGAAGATGCTATTTCTCCCTACAGCACCAACAGCAGGACTTTTTGATCTTAGCCTGGAGAAGCTGACAAGCATTCAAGGCTGTAGGTGACTCTGAACACATCCCAGGCTATGTTCTGAGTCCTAGGTAAAGAATCCTTTCTCTCTGAGGACAATATCTAGAAGGAGGTAAACTGGGGCAAATGAAATTTCTAGTTTCAGTTTTTTGAGGAATCTTCATATGGATTTCCTCAGTGGTTGTACAAGTTTACAGTCCTACCAACAGCACAGGATATAGCAGTGATCCACACATACCAGTGTGCTTAACAGCACAGTTCATAGTAGCTAAGTGTTGGAAAAGGCCTATTTGCTCATTAAAAAAAAAAAAAAAGAATGAATAAAGAGAATGTGCTATTAACACAGATTGGAGTACTATTCTGCCATAGAGGAGGATAAGTTTGAGTCATCTACAGGAAAATGAAGGCACCTTGAGACCATCACGTTAAATGAAATAAATCAGACACAAATCTCAAATATCCCATGATTTCTGTTATATGAGAAACCTGGAGTAAAAATCAAAAGCAACATAAAATGTAGACAATAGGAACTGGGGAGACAGCTCTTTCTCAAGTGGGAAAGAGATCAAGAGATGGAGGGAGGAGGAAGTGGGGGTAGAGGATGAAAAGAGGCATTGGGGTGTGTTGTTTACATGCCCCCTTCACACAAGGGGTGTAGGCAATATGTACTACAAACATGTATGAAGAATCTAAATAAAATTTGAAAAGAGAATCCTTTCTGCCCTTTGAAGAGGCTGGTAACCTGAACTGAGTAACAGGGGGGAAAAAAGGGAAAAACCCCGACAACTTTATGGAGAGAGCATGAATGAGTCAAACACTCTTGAAGAAACCAAATATTGTGTCAATATTATATTATAGAAAAGATTTTATATCATATTATAGAAAAGATATTATGGAAAAGATTTAAGAAAAGGTAAGCCCATCCCTTAAGCAAATAGCAATACCATATATGAGATGATTGCAAAAAATGTAAATATGAAATAAAGAAAAAATAAAAAATTGATTTTTCTTCTTTCAGTAATAATATTAGAATGAAAATAACAGAACTGCCAGATCTCCAAATGGCAATTTAGCAGTTTCAGGGAAAGAGAGAAGACCGCAGGGCAAAGGATTCCGAAGCAGATTTGGGGAGGTGATCACTAAGTGTTATCTTGCCCAGCTGGCATTTAGAATGAGACTGATTTGTGAACAAATGACAAGCTTGTCCTCAGGGTTGGTTTCACAATTTCTGTAAACCTGAAATAAGCCCTGGAACTAATGGTGGAAATCGGAGAAGGAGCGAGGCACTGTTCCTTATTCACTGAGTACAATCACCTGTCTCCATGGTGTGGGATTATTTTCCCCACGGAGAAGCAGGAACCGAGGAAGGTTATTTTAACCCAAGACAGAGTAAAGTGACAAAAACTCAAGGGAGATTAATGCTCTGGTTGTCAGGCTTGGGACGGGATTGGGACACAACTCATGGGTTAATATTTGCCGTGGTGATTTCGGATGCATTCACGTCTCATTCTCAGAATTTGTCCCATTAATGTCTTGTGTGTTAGGAATGTGGAAAATGAGGGCCTTTCTGCCAGGTTTGTCAGCACTACAAGATAGATAGATGGTAGGTAGATAGATAGATAGATAGATAGATAGATAGATAGATAGATAGATAGATAGATAGGCTGGGTAGCCAAATCATATTTTCGATTTGTTTTAAGTTTCTAAAAAATGACCCTGTTAATCATCCACTGCTGCTTTTCTAATTTGCACCCCAGCTACAGTAGGTAAGAGCCCCTTTCCTGCATATTCTCATCATGCTTGTTACTTTTTGACTCTTTGGAAACATTCTGATCTGTCCCACTCCTAAGTGTTCAGGCAAAAGAAAGGAACTCAGCTTGCCAAGAGGCAGCCGCACGCCGTTTATCATGTCACTGTTCGCAGTAGCCAATATATGGGATCAGCGTAGGTGGCCACCAACAGAGGAATAATTAACTGTGCACACACATTGGGGCATTATTTGGCCATAAAGAATCTTACGAGATCCTGTCATTTGCAGGAAAATGGTTGAAACTGGGGGACATCGTGATAAATGAAGTAAGTCAGGCACAGATAATTCTGCATTCGCTCTCATTTGTGGGGCTGTGAGGAGGTGGCCTTAAAGTAGAGGAGTTGTAGGAACCTGGAAGGGTTCTGGGGAAGGACAGGGTAGAAGTGTGGATAGGCAGATGTGATCAGTATGCATCTGTGGAATTATCAGTGTGAATCCCATTGATTTATACAATTTATATATGCTCACAGTTACGATTTTTTAAAAGTTTGGAGTTTCTTAGAAATTTGCTTTCTATTGCCTCAACAATATTTTAATCTATGTTAGCTTATTTGAAAATGAAAAATACAGATGTGGTGGCACAAGATTGTAATCCCAGCATCTGGGAGGCTGAGACAGGGAGATCACTGTCAGTTTGAGATGAGCCTGGATTACATACTGAGTTCAAGACCAGCCTGAACTACATAATAAGACCCTGTTTCAACATCCCCCCCCCAAAAAAAGAAAAGTTTAAAAAACCCAGATTTTTTTGCACTTGGTAAGAGGAATACAACAGATTTAAAGCTGAGATACGTACCATGAAGTTACCCTTCTAAAGTGCACAATTCAGTGGATATTTTTGATGTTCACAAAGTTGCACACCCATCACCACTTCTCAGTACTGGAGACAGAATGGGGCAGTTTCCCTCTGCTCCGTTCCCGTGGAGCAGGCTGCTTTAGAGTCCCCATGAGGGGCTCCACACCTGAGGGGCTGGGGAAGGGAGGGACAAGGGGATATAGGACAGCAGGTGCTGAAGTATGAGGACAAGTTTTTACCATATAAACAGCACCTGGAAGCAGGCCTGCCTGGGGGTGGGAGTGTGCTGGGCCCAAGGTTGGTGAAATTAGACCAGTGGTGTCTCCTCTTCCCGCTCCTCTGAAAAACAGTGCTGTGAATTGGGGCTTCTCTCTGTTCACGTCCACATCTGTGATGTTAATAAGACTCATTTGACCCAATTAGTGGTGGCTTGGCTTTGAATGCTGCACTGGTGAACTTTTCTCACCAGTGCAGATCAAGGGAAAGATCCTGCAAAGGTCGTCAAACTCCAGGCCATGCCCAGTTCTCCTGGAGGTCCTCACTCAGACACTGCACCAAGCAGACCACAGCACAGAAGACATCCATGTGGCTGGAACACAGAACAGGGCGTTGTGATGTCCATAAATATGAATATGAGAGTCAGAAACCCCTCTGAGCTCCTCTGTGTCACAAGCATAAGTCACAGCAGCTACTTCAAGGTCCCTGCTCAGCATCCTGAGCTCAGCACCCGGCACCTATGTCACCTTAGAACCATGTGGAACCTGGGGGCGGCCTGGATGGTGCTGCTGGAGAACTGTGTATCTTGTCCATGTTTCTCTTCAATGAGAAGTGAGAAGCCAGGGCCCCAAATTTTTGCACAACTGGGGAACTCAGAGGCCATGCCAGGAATCTGGGTCCTTCTGTCTCAGGGGAGAAGAGGTTTCTCAGGGGTTTGATCATGACAACAGTGGGTGTCATTATCTAGATAACAGCCAATCAAAAGACAATATCCACTGCCTAACCTTAAACTTGACAGAGTAAAAGTAGCAAGAATAAGAATTCATGTTTAAAATTACAGCATCTAACACTGGAGCCAAAGGCCAAATGCTCCCAAATTCACACCTCAAAAATATGACCGACTATAGGTCTGTTATGGTTGATACATTGCATCAATTTGAGCAGTTTAGAAGTTTAACTGAGAGAATGAGCAGGGATCCAGGATTCTTATTCTGTAAATATCTTCACCCTCTGTGAGGAGATACTGTGAATGCTACGTGGCCCTGAAGGTGAGGGTGGCCTGTGTACAATACCAAGGAGGAAAAGAGGCTTGCTGTGACCTGCTTTTTGCTCTGGCTGCTTTTCGCTGGCTGCTGCCTTGAACTGTTGCCCCTGTGCTATGCCACCCTGCCTTGGAGTCAGCTGATGATGGACTGTAACCTCCACAAACTGTGAGCTAAATAAACCTTCACTTCCTTCATTTTGGGTGTCAGGTATTTTGTTCCAGCAACAAGAGAAAAGTAACCAAGACAAGTTCTAATTAGAGTTGAGTTTCCCTATGTGATTTTTGTTGTAAAAGAGGATTCCAAGAACCATGATCTGAAAGGTGTTTGTTGGGTACCCAAGAGTTCCCATTAGTATCTCATGGGTGATTTGTGCATTTATTTATACACCCATCCATCAAGAGTCATGAAGTCCCTGCCTTGTCCTCTCTCTGGATCTGGTCCCGGTATGTGAGGAGTTGGAACCCATGCCTTTCTGTGTGGATGTCCATAAAATGGCTCGGGCATGTTCCAGGGTCACTCTCAGGAAAGCTGAGTGGACGCTAAGGCTGTCGGTGAGGCCTGCTGACCTTGCCCATTCCCCAGGCCCTTTGCTCTTACTTACCCTAAGTGAATGACATATCAGTCAGTGATGCTCTCTGAGAAACAGTAACAGTGATGGACAGCAGTTTCCTCAGTCCACAGAACAAGTGTATTCCATATAAAATTCCAACTTCTGCTTAAGAGTAAAAGGGCTTGCTTAAGAAAAATATCTCCCCACAGCTCTAAATTCTCCAGTGTTTTGTTGATCTCACAAGACAGAAAAATGTAATTAGATACAATTTGAAAAATAAGTATGTGAACATCACTCTTAAATTGTCAAATTCAGATAAAACAAAGTTCTCTTTGGAAAATTTAAGAGTTTGAGCCCTGGCAATAATTGATTTAAATATTAAAATGCAGAGTGGTCATTATTATCCATTTTTCTTCATAAATGAGTAGGATATACTTTATAAGTCAAAGATTGCGAATGAAAGGCAATGACACTGGTTTGTATCTTAATCTTCTCTTCATGACCAGTGAACACACAACTGTGGTTTTATTTACATAGTTTTGCTGCTTTCAGAGCCCACCTCGGAACTGTGGACCCTCCGACTGTCACAGTGATCCAGAAGTGCTGCGTGTGTCCTCAGCCTTGTGCCATTGGATCCTCTCCTGTAGGTCCCTCTGGTCTGTACTAAAACTGGCAGATTTTTTTTTTTTACATTAAAGAGAAAAAGACAATACAAACAGCGATACTCAATTTCAAAACAAGCTAATAGAGGATTAACAATGGTTAATATATGCATATTGTTATCTTCAAAGTAGTTGCTTAGATTACAAGACACAGGTATGAAAAACTGATCAAACAAAATGAGCAAAAGCAGTTGGATCCGGTTTTTGTAAAGCCCCTCTCTACTGCTACCATGAGTGGACTAACTCGCAGGGTGAAGATAGCCATTCATTTGGTCTGAGTTTGTGACCATCCCCAGCAGCAAGAAAGGGTACAGTTAATTCTCCTTTGGGACTGCTCACTCATCCCAGGAAGCCAGCAGGGCACGAAGCAGAGTAGCGGGAAGGCCAGATGCTGCCCTGTGGGATACTTGAGGGCCCTGAGGGATGTCATACGACCTCATACACCCCTAGTGTGCCCACAGGAGTCGCTGGTAATGGACATAACAAAGCTTGAAAGTGATGGGAGAAGCAAATTTTGGAAGATCCGGCTGAAAGTGCTGGATGTGGCCAGAACCCCAGTGTCAATGGTGATGGCATATGGGAGGGGCTGGAGGAGTCAAAAGGCCACTGACTAAAATTAATCCCCATGTCGGTGCTCTAGGGATGCAAAGTGAGTTGGGAATTTATATTGTACAGACTGGAAGTGAGCAGCCAATCCAAGTGTCAGGGTTAGGCTGTGTTGTGTAAACAGTGGGGAAATTTTCATTTTCTGTACTGTTTTGCACTACAATCGCACCATACTGAATTGGTTTGTATATTGTTTTCATTCTGATCTTTTTCTAAAGTTTTAAAATTCATTGCACTTGAGGGGAAAAAAGCAAAAATTACTTGTGAACTTTGACTACTGAGAATTAATCTCAGCTATTCCTTTGTAAATCCACATAAATGGTGAGGGCTTGCGGGGCTTCAGCAAGATGTGGCAGAGTCTCCATTATGCATTGTGAGGTCCCCAGCTTGACACCCCCACTGCACCAGGTGCTCAGTGGACATGGAGTCCTCACGAAACTTGCCAGTAACCAGGGAGTCATCATACTGACCATGAAAGAATTTACTTTGATTTCTCTGCTGAGGGCTACTTCATTTAACTGACAAAGGATGCATGATGAAAATCTGAAAAGTTAGTAAGAAATTTTATTAAGTATATCATTTTGATTTTCATTGTTATTATGAAAGTTTAAAAATTTCTATCTTTGGATGGTCCATTTGCTTCCTCAATACATTGCAATAAAAATATAATGTACAAAGTTTTCAGTGCCCTGTAAGCTTCATCTTTAATTTAATTAAACTTCTCTGACTTGCTACTTCCTATAATCCCATTTGTGTTTCTTTCTTAGACATTTGATGAATTCTGTTGCATTTCTGGTGTATGTTCTTGTTTCATGCCAGAAGCTACATAAGTGTCTCTTTTCATTCTATTTGTTTTAAATACTCTGTTATTGTTTCTGTGATCAAGAAAAAAATAAATTTTTGCTATTAGTAGGGGATATTGTACAGGTAAAATGGAGAGTGTGATTTGGATCGACTATGAAACATGCAGCTATCCTAGGCCTCTGGACCTGACCTCTTCTGGCTGGTAATTAGAGCCAAGATGGCAGTGACTTGCATTTTCCTGCAGTGGGAAAGTTAAAAAAATCTTTACAGTCCAGAAAACCTGAGCCCACCTGGCACAGAAGTCTGACATGCTTTTCTTTAGTTTGGATTTGTTAGTGTATTTTCTATTTAAACTATGTGATTATTTTGAATAATCAAACTTTTTCAATTTCAAATTGCTCTGTGCATGTGTGTGTATGTGTGGTATGTGCATGTAAGGACATAAAAACCTTTGTTTGAGCTTAGAGAATATGCTTTTATACTTATTTATAAATTGCCTTTACTTTCTATGTGGAAACCAAATAAACTTAACTGAGATAAGTTGCTTGTTCTAAATACTGTTTTTGCTTTCTTTAAACTGAATCAAATATCCAAAAGTTTATCAAATGTCAAGGAAAATGCAAACGCTTATAAAATGTCAAGAAAACTGGTTTACCTAAAGAGAATTTCTTCTGCTTAGATTCTAGTAACACATCAAGATTTATGTTAAGTTGAATTTGTTCTGTAAGAAAAAGAAAAGAACCTTTCACCCATGAGCATGACCTCAGAGTCACATGGGTGAGTGTAGTGCTGTCTCCCTAGTATAAAAAAGTGAAAGAGTTCAGGGGTCCAAAATGTGCAATAGATATGAAAGTGAAAGGGGAGGAAACGTCTAAAAAGGGGGAGGTGGTAGCCATTGTTAACTTCCTATTATTTTGCTTTGAAGCCTTGTATGGTTTTTATTGTTCTGTTTTGTCCGGTTTTACTCTTTTTTTTTTTTTAATCTGATTATCTTTGGTATGGGCAGGTATTTCAAAGATAACAAGATGTATTACAGTAGCCATCATTGATTTCTTGTTGTCTTTTTTCAGTCTTGTATTGTTTCATTGTTTTGTTTCAATTGATTTTATTAGGTCTGACGATATGGGCAGCTACTTTGAAGATAGCAAGAGGCATTATGGCAGCCATTGTTGATTTCCTATTATCTTATTTTGAAATCCTGCATCATGTTCACTGTTTTGTTTTGATGAACTCTATTCTGTTTTATTTTGTTTGGTTTTATTCTCTTCAAAATAATAAAATAAAATAATAAAATATAAATATATTTATATAAATATAAAAATAATAACAAAACAATAAAAGAAGTAGCTCTGAGGACTTCTGGTTGGCCTAAGAGGTTAGCAAGTGGATAGTAAAGTCATTGATTTGATTCAGTGCATGTTTGCTACTTCTCAGACACCTGCTGTCCAGTCTGTCTTCTGTGGTCAGCAAGTGAAGGAATCCAGGTGTCTTAGTCCAGTAGCGATTCATCATCTAGCATGTGCTGCAGTGCCTATGCTCCCAGAGATCAGATTCAAATGAACCAAGGACCCCTGAGAATCCTTTCCCCCAAGTTGTTTTCAAAGGGGTGGATGTCTCCTCCCAGTGCCTCCCTTACCTAGCCAGGTAAGGACAAGCCACACCCCTATCTCATAGGACTCAGCCTGGTACCACTCTGGGGTAGGGGGTGGAGGTGTCACCATTCATGTGTGCAGCTCCCTGCCCTGCTGGAGATCAGATGAAGAAGGCCTTTCTGAAATAAATCAATGTTTTTATTCACACGGATTAGTCAATCCAAGCACATTTGGGTCTGTTTTCTGTTCTTGGTTCTTTCAATCAAATGCATCCTCTGCGGAAAGGAAATTTCATTCTAGTCACTCTAGATAGGCAGGTCAGTTGTCCTCCCCCAAATACTGCTCACATGTCAAATTGATGCTGCTGCCCTTTTACCAGGAGGGTTTGAAAAGATTCACTACTCACAGAAGATGCTTTCTGGCAGCAAGCAGGACAGTATGAAGTTGCTTGCGTAGGAAAGAAGGGGCCTGGGGCCTTGAGATTTACTGTGAGTATGACATGGCGCGGGATTCTCAAGGTCTGTTCAGAGTGGTCCTACTGGAGACGCCAGGGAGGTGGGATGGGCTCCCTCACCGTTATGTCTCCGTGTAGGGGAAGAGGATAACAGGGTCTGGACTTGGGACCTGTAAGCAGTCAAACACCTCCCAGGAAAAGTCAGACTGTACTGACAATATTTAAGGGGGAGTTTTCCCACTGTTTGTTAATGAGTGTTAAAAGGTCTAAATCTATCCTGTTTTTCTTCCTAAAACAGATCTTATTATAATCATTTTGCAAAGGGAATGATCTGGCTGTGTTCACTCTTGCCAAAACCCCACACAAGACAGCTTACGAGTCATGAAGAAATGATGTTGCCTATGAAAAATGAACTTTAGGCACACATTAATGCATACCGGTATAATAATGTTAAAATCTAAGAACTGCGCCCTATGGAGCAGCCAGTTATTCTTGTTCGGCGCAGGTCTCTGTGCTGTTCTGCTTCCAGGCGTGAGAAGGGAGGTCCTTTCAGGCAGCTGTGTGATTCACTAAAGCTAAGCGGGGCTGCGGGAGCTCATTCCCTTCTGTTTTGGATACTTGGATGTAAAAGTGCTAGGACACCTTTCGCCCAGCAGTCCTTTGGGGGCACTTTTCCATCCGCACTTCCCGTTAGCGCCAGGGGAGTCCCTTCCAAGACGTTTGCCTGTCCGAGTGGCAGCGCTAGACCCAAAGATCAGCATCCGAGTGGGTCTCAACTAGCGCGGGCAGCCTGGGAGCTGAAGGGCTAAGGGCTCTGCTGAGGTGGAGCTCAAAACTCTGTGAGAATCTGCTGGGTCTCAGAAACACTACGGAAGATGAAACACTTTGCTGGGCCGGCGGGATCACCAGGTGTGCGTAAGGAGGTGCGCTGTGCTGTACTGGGGGGCCTTAGGCTTCCTGGGTGCTGTGTCCAGACGGAATGCACAGGCCGCGCAGGGGTCCAGAGAGCGCTTCAGGTCCGCAGGGACTGGCTCACTCTCTGTGGAGGGCCAGGGCGTAGGAAACGGTGGAAAACCAGCTCTGTGGGGAAGACACACATGCCCCCTTCTCCCCTCTCCCGGGGGCTCTCCTTGCGGCCCGAAGCTCTGGGCTCCCGTGGGATTCGGTCTCTTTCCCCTTCCCGCTCTTCTGTTGTGGAATCACGCGTATAACCACTCAGGCGTGTGTGCAGATGTGTGTGTGTGGGTGGGTGTGTACTTGCGGGTTAGATCCTTTTAATATTTACTTTCTAAAATTAACCTTTGTGCATCGAACCTGCACATTCAATTTTAATTTTACTTGAATGTCTGTAAAATACATCTATTTCAATTTATTTAACATTTTATTGTATGAGATACTGTTAATATTGAACTTACTTTTAATATTTAAAATTATTATACAGCCCAACACTTAAAGAATTTAATGTAAAATGTGGGTGGTCTTCAGCACAAGATAATTTCCTTTTCACACTTCCCAAAGGCTCTTTCTTTCTTTCTTTTTTTTTCTTTTCTTTTCTTTTTTTTTTTTTTTTTGAGACACCCCTCACTGTGCAGTTCAGGCCAGACTTGAGAACACCAACTAGCCCAAGCTGGCTTCAAACATGTGGTAATTCTCCAGCCTCAGCCTCCCAAGTGCTGGGATCACAAGTGTGCACCACCATGCCAGGCCAGGAAAATACTTTGAATTTTTGAGCTTCTTTCTTTGGCTTTTACTTCTACATCTCTAAGAAGTAAACTTGCAATGTTGCTTCTTGATCTTTCTGTCTTCCTCAGCATCTGTTGTCCCACATGATGAAAGGTAATTTAGCATTCTTGTATGCATCCATTTTTCTGACCCCGCTGACATGTCACCTTACCTTTATCTTCCAAACATGTACACACAGTGATTTTGTCTAAGTGGATATTTGTCATTTATACCACTATCATCATATACAAGATGTTCCTATGGGTTGGTGTGGAATACTACAATGAATCTTTCTCCAGGGGGCAGGATTTAGTTTTCCTTTGTCACTGCCCCACCCCTGGTCCCTTCTTCAGTCACAAACACACTTCCTCTCCCACATTCAGGCATCCTGTACCCGTCTCCTTGTACAGATCCCCCCAGCCTTGACTCGCTTCCCTCTGCCTGGGCTGCTCTCCTCCTAGGGCTGCTCCTGACCATCTGACTGGGGTCCCCATCCCCACTCTGGTCCTGAGAATGGCCTCACCTCTCATGAACTAAGAGGACCCAGTTTTCTGAATTTCCTTTGTCTTTATTTCTTTTTCCTTGGGTCACGCCCTGGATTCCGAGAGGGCTGTTTTATAATGGCTTCCCAAGGCAGCGAGAAGCAGATGTAAGACTTTGGCAATGTGGCTGTCCAAAGTCTTTTTTCTATGCTTCAATTTGATTTATAATTTGATTTGCTTTTGAATTCTAAGGTAAAAAGATTTTTTTTTTAGAATCTGAAAAGCACTTTTTTCTATATTTTCTGTATTTTTTCAATCCTTTAAATAAAACTGTTACTTTGGAAGCTTGTTGAATTTGTCCTTTGTTGTATTTAGTGTTTTGAAAATTTACCAATGTGTCTCTTATTGTGGCTCAAAATTCCCACTGTGAAGGGCACCCAGCTGTGCTGAGAAATCCGGAAACTCCATTTCTGCTAGTCTAACTGCTTTGTAAATGCCTTTCCGAAAATTTCCTCCTCTGTTTCTTCTGTTCACTCATCTTTATTTGAAAATCTATAATCCATTTTATTCTAATAATATTTTGAGGATCTATTTTTGTTGATACCCTTAGCACTGCTTAATTTATTTTAACTCATTATGGCTTTGCACTATAGAAATATATCTTACCCCAAGAATACATCAATAGGCATTAAGATGGTTTCTTTTTGATTTTGTTAAACTTAATCTGTTTCAACAAGTATTTCTTTGCATGCATATTTGTGCATATGTACTAAATTTATATACAATTGTAGAGAATGAATGGGAGAGAGAAAAAAGCACATATAACTTTAGCAGCGGTGTCACTCGTCAGTGGCGACACCAATTTATACTCCTAACGACCTTTCTCTACATTCCCTTCAATGCTTGATATCATCAGACCCTTAGAAGCTGGCTGAAGATGTGATGAGAATTGTTTCTCAGCTAATTCACAAATACAAGGTGAATATCTTTCTATATATTAATTTTATGTGAAAATTTTCTCTTTTATGAAGTTCCTTCTATGTAATTTGTCCATAAATTCCATGTTAAATTAAATCTCTAGATATGATAAAGTACATATCTCAAAATATAAAAATGAAGCAAAAGCTAAACTGCACAAGAATTGTAATTTATTCTTAATAGGGCACCAAAATTAAAACTAAAATATCTGGATTTCTGGGGCACATTTAAAGAAATTTATTTATAATTTCTATCTCACTCCATTATTTGAAATAAGCAGCTCTTTCCTTTTTTAAATTAAAATGGCAAATGATCCATAAACATTGATTTACTTTCCCATATTAATCTTGTTGGCTCTGTCTTCATTATTTATGGGACATTGCTAATGTGTCTCATTAGGAGGCTGATTCATTTTTGAAATTCAATAAACAAGAATATATATTAAATATTTTCCATATTCAAGACAAAGAAAGAAAAATTAAAGAAACTCTTCAAAGTATAAATAATGAGCATTAATATTTTCACTCTTCTCTTTATGGAGATGTAAAAGTTTTATATTTTAAATATGAATACAGAACACAATTTGCATTTTTTCCACTCAATATTGTTTGATAAACATTTTTCTCTACAGTATAGAACAATTTTACAATACTGAAGAGTTTTTACATTCTGTTATATAAATTTTAAACTTTGTTATAGAGGTCTAGAACAATTTGCTAAAATAGTTTCTCATTTTTCTATAAACATTTCTTATGCTTGGATGATCACTTTCAGAAACATTAAAAGGTCATATCTTCATTCTTTATTGAAAAGTTTAAAAGTTCCTGGCATAGTCCTAGTACACATTGTGTTCTCAGACCAACTTTTCCTAAATGTCATTTTATTTTCCTAGTCTCAAATTTTTACAATTGCCACATGTTTCTTTTGCCTGTGTTCATATGTGTGCATACACACACACACACACACACACACACACACACATTTTCCATTTACTTTGGCAGAACCATTGCTACCCTAATGAGTGAAGTAAAATTTTCCATTACAGAAATGTGTAGACTCTAAGATAGATGTTTTGTTTGGCTAATTCTGAGATCAGTTGGGAAAGTGTTAGCCTGATTTAACTTCTTTTTAGTTGTTTGGTAAATATTTAATGTTTCTACTGATATCCAATTGCACGGAATGGCACACTAGTAAGTAACTTATTGAACTCATCACACCTCATCGGTTATCCAGATTAACACTCCGACTTACATGATTAATATGCCAACATTGCAGGGTAAGGCCAGTAAGCTGCCAGAATGATTACTGAAAAACTCAAGTACTGTATTTCTCTGTGTATAGAAAATAAAAATATTCTTCATTTTAACATTTTAAATGAGGATGATCTTATAATTAATTGTGTCTTAAAAGTTTTGCCTTTTTAGTACTATATACAGCAATGCTATAGCTCTTACATGATGGATTTTTATGTTCTTGGACCCACTATCTAGAGACCTTATGGGATACTGTAAAAGGGAAATGCAAAAGTCAGTTAACTTAGAAACAGGCAGTCAGAGATAATTCCAGCCATGCAGCTAGTTAAGCTGAGAAATATGGAATCAAACAGTAAAAAGGTTAAAAAGCTAAGGTAAGAATGAGCAGAAAAGGCTCCTTCCTCCCAGGACAGACGTGTCGTACGGGTAATGCTGAGCTGGTTGACAGCTCCCCCTTGGATGAGCGTAAAAACACAGAGTAACTTGTTTCCCTTGAGCTCAGCTTCCTTTGAACCTGGCCAGATGAGTAACTAATTTTCTTTAGACCTACGGAGCCACCTGTTTAAAACAAGTTCCCACAGTTTGCTTATCTAGACAACACCAGAATGGAGAACGCACACCGGAAACTTGACATTTGGAGCCCTTCAAGGAACCTAAGAGCTTTTTCCCTTCTTAGTGTTTCCACTAAACACTAGGATATCTTCCTCCTTTTGTTCAAGATTTCATTCTTTGACACTGTGAGACAATGAGCTTGGGTGTGTGTGGTTTACACAGGGTTAGCAGTTTCAGTAGGATCCCCAGGTGTGTCCTGTTAGCCAGGTAGGTCTTTTTTACAGAGGTAAGATTTTAGGTTTGTAACTATGAGAGCAAATTTTGCCAGAAAGACAGGAAGAGAGAAAAGAAAGGCAATGCTTTTTATGAGAACTGCATGGTGTGAACAGGAAGAAGCTTAAGTTTGGGACAGTGGGGATCTGCCAGTGTGGGGGACTCTGAGTGGGATGTAAGGTTTGCAGCCAGGCCTGTCCACTCAGAAGAGACACTCAGTCATCAAGAGACAAATGACATTGTCAAAAAGTTGGTCTATGTCTGGGTGTTAATTGGCCTTCCTGTTGTTGGGACACAATACTTGACATCCACTACTTATAAGAGAAGAGCTTCAGTTTAGTTCACAGTTTCAGGGGCTTCGGCCCATGATCAGCTGGCTCCGAGGCAGAAATGTGATGGCAGAGGATGTGGTAGAAGGAAATCGTTTAGTTTGTGGTGACCAAGAAACAGAGCAGGGGAACAGTATGGAGAGGAAGGGGTGAGGCGCCAAACCCAGATCACAAAGCGACACCTCCATGATGCACCTGGACACAAGAAAAAATGTTCTCTACCAATCCCCTGGACATATCTGGAAGGTAATCAAGCTGACACTACGGGGAAGAAATGTGGGAGATAATTCAAAAAACATATTCCACGGTGAGGTGAGAGACAGGATTCAGGAAGGAGACACAGCTCTGACTTAAGCACCGCGGCACCCTCAAAGGAAAGCGGAACAACAATATTGCTTTAGGTTTTGAAATTTTGGTTGCATTCTTTCTAAAGTGCCTAGAAACATTTAATGAGAAAGTCCAAAATGTTTCTTCTCAGTAACATTTGGTACATTTCTCACATTCTTATTCTCTATATTGTCAAGTCCTCCTTGCTTTTTTTTGTTCTTTTCTACATAGAGGAAGAATTCAGGCAAGAATTTATTAAAATATCCCCCAAACTACAGATTCACTGTTATGACCTTACTGACTTGGAATGCTTCCTGGAGCTATTACAACGGCATTAATTTGTGCAAATGTGAAGAAACTGTCATCTTATTAAAGTTCATATCTTACTTATTTTCAAAATTAGACTCTTTATCCCCTTAAATTCTCAAAGATAAATCTAGTGAAAAAAATGGCAAATTGATCGG
This sequence comes from Hydrochoerus hydrochaeris, assembly GCA_004027455.1. NCBI lineage: Eukaryota > Metazoa > Chordata > Mammalia > Rodentia > Hydrochaeridae > Hydrochoerus > Hydrochoerus hydrochaeris. Next base: position 28,454 of record PVLA01011362.1, read on the forward strand.
CCAGGCTTTTGTTTGCTTTTATCTTTGCATTTTAATAGGACTATTTTGTGATGACATGCAATTCAACTATTTAAAATACACATCCATTTGACTGTTAAATACACCGAGTTATGTAATCACCATAAAAATCTAATTTCAGGATATTTTTATCACCCCAAAAGACATCTCATATTCAGCAGCAACCTATCAGCTTATTGTTAATACTGAATTTAAATTGTACTCATTGCAAAACATTTGCTGCATGTCTGACATATGTATCTCAAGGTCACAATTCATATTGGAGTAGGGTTGAGCCTCAGATATAAACACACAATAGCTCTTTTCCTTTGCTCTCCTCTTTTCAAGCTTAGCCACTTAATGGTTTTCTACTTATTTTATTTTCTAAACACTGCTGTAAAGCCAAGGCCCACAGCCTGGCTGTGGCGGTGGCCTTACTCCTGTGCCTCCCTCATGGTAAAGGTGGCCCTGGAGCCTGTGGGCTCTCCTGTTTTCTGGCTGGGTCCTTCTGTCCTCTCCCCAGCCCTGCCTAAGCAGTGTCTGCCTTCAGTGTCTGTCCCATAGCACATCCCTGATTCTGTAGCATTAGCAGGCAGTTCTTTCCCCCCTTTAACTCATTATTTATTTTTTAAATGATACCAAATTATACATATTCCTGGGTTTCCCTGTGATGTTAGAACTCCTGTCTGCATTTTGTAACATTCAAATCAAGTTACAGTCTACCTTCTCAGCACTTCTTAGTGGTGAAAACATGAAAATCCCTTGCTTCCAGGTTTTTTAAATATGCAGTACATTATTGTTCTGGATTAAAAACTGGTGGTCAATCTAATATCAGCTGGATTACATCAGCATGGTGCTGAGCATGGATGGTCCACCTGAGGAAAGATGCCAGCATAAATAGAGATGTGGCGAAGGAGAAGTTATGCAATGAGGCGTTGGGGCATTGTGGGTTCTCCTATGGGTTGCTGTTTGAGCCATTGGTTCTCCTGGAGGAGCTCTGGTCCTCACATCGAGCATTGCTTCCTGGCTCCAGAGAAGAAGACATGTGCTGCTTGGTCTCCAGGATGAACTTGTCATGCTGGCTTCCTGGCATGTACTAGACTATGCTTGTGATCGGAGGAGCTTGGGGCCTCTGTGTCACTGAGGATGGCTGTGTTGCCTTTCAGGACAGCCCTGGTCTTTGTTGTGAGTGTGACTTCTCGGCTCCAGCGTAGAACCCTCAACCTACCAGCACAGCTCCTTCACCCTGCTGGCATAGACTTTCTAACCTCTACCACTGACCTTTAAGCCTTCCCAGCATGGATCCAAAAAAGAGACTGGCATGAGTCCTTCTTAGGGGCTCCAGACCTTCAGGTGGACTCGTGGGAGGCATTGTCATGGGCTCTGGGTCTTCATCTGGACTCATGCAGGACATTGCTGTGGGATTCAGGCCCTTGGCTAAATATTCTGTCTTAAGTGTTGTGGACAGATTTCCTGCATTTTCTTGTGTTAACTCTGGGTGATCATCATAAAAATAATATTATAAACTCCATGTTCTGATTCTAACTGTTCTCTGCACAACCCCTGACTATAATAGTTATTATCTACAATCATCTTAGATGCAATCGAATATCAGAACTTTTAACTAGCTGTAACTTCAGCACTTGTTGAATAACCTTTCCCCAGCCCTCCACTCCCAACCCCTCTGTTTCTGGTCTATTTTGCATTTTTCCCCTGAGACCAACTCTTTTAGACGCTGCATTTGAGCCTATGAATGAGATCATTGCAGCGCTTGTCTTTGTGTGCCTGGCTTATTTCATTTAACAACGATCTCCATTGCATCCAAGTTTGCAAAATGACAGACTGTCATCTGTTGCATGGCTGAGTAGTATTTCATTACATTCATGTACAGAGTACTCTTCATCTGCACATCAGCTGGCAGACTCTTGGAACGCTTCCACTTCTTGCTTGCTGTGAGTAGTGTCTCCGTGAGCGTGGAAGTGCAGGCGTCTCTCCAACATATTGGTTTCACATCCTCACTTCCGGTAGATATGTATATGCATAGGAGTGTGGTTGCTGGAAAATACAGTGTTTGATTTTTAATTTTTTGAGAATGTTCTATACCATTAAATGCTTTTTATTACCTGAGACTCGCATTTGGATCTGTAGGTTTTCAGTTTTCTTTTGAAAGGCATTTTCACAGAGACTCAGTCTGAAGGCTTCCTAAAATTTCAGTGTATAGCACTGGTTTATCAGGACAATTAGCACAGAGGACAAGGAACGAGAGTGGCAAGTAAATTATGGAAGCAAAATAATGTCAGGCTAGTGGATCTATCATGCAAGATATGGTAGAGAAGAAGAAACACCTGTGTAAGTTTGGTCACAGGCAGGGCAAGTTTGGCGTCAGAAATGAGACTGCTCTTTTCTGCCTACATTATCATAGTGGCTTTGAACTCGGGAGGTGGCTGAGCTAATAATTTCAGTGTGAGCTAATAAAAGTGCACTCAGCATATGAAACAGAAAATGAAGAAACCAGAGGGTTTAGGAAAGATTTCCCAGAGAGCACAGACCTCAGACTGGACCTCCAGGGTTTGCTGGAGCGTTAGAAGGGCAGTTGGCCTCTGGGGCAGTGGGTCCAGCAGTGTATACTAACACAGAGATGGAGCAGCATCTGGTAAGAAGCAGCGATGACTGTGTGCTGGACACATGAGGTGCATGGACTAGAGAGGAGGGAATGAGACTAGGGCCCACGCCTCTGTCCATCACCATAGAGAGAGCCCTGGCCACTCTGGAAGAGAAAATCTGTGAGCCTAATAAGATTCAAGTAGTACTGGGCTTAGCATCCAGGGTGGAGTGGAGGAAGAGGAGCTAATGGACTGGGTTTCGTTTTTCCTGAGGACAACAGCAGAGCAGAGGTGAACTTCATGGTCATATTCCCAAGAGCCCCAACATGTCCTCTGAGAGAGGAGGGACAAACAGTCACTTCAGCAGCCCAGGAACAAAAGCCACAGCAGGCACCTCTCCCACTCCAGAGAGCTTGGAAACAGAAGACAGGAGAATAACAGTGATCTGGACAAGAACACAAAGTCCTTGAAGGTGCCCATGGTGGCAGCAGAAGCAGCAGCATCAATGACAGTGGCACCAGGTAGAGAAGGGAAGGATGACCCGCACCAGGTAGGATGGCCCGCCCGTCCCAGAGCCCCGCCTGAGCTGGAGCAGCAGAAACATTATTCTCCAGCGGGCGTCAGGGAGTGGATAGTTCAGGATCTCCAGCAGGAGATTTTTACAAAATCATACAAAATGTTTTAGTAGTAAATTTCATGCAGTACATGATTGCAAAATACAGGCACAAACCTGGACATAATGATCAAACACATCAGGGGTGCTATGGTTTATATGTAGATGTTCCCGAGTCCCATGGGGTCATAGGACTTCTGGGAGGTGACTGTATCGGGGGGGTGTGATACTCAGTGCACTAAGGGTTTCTCGCCAGGTGTGAGGCTGAGAGGTGAAGCCTGTGGGAGGAGGTGGTCACTGTGGGTGTGGCTGGATATATATGTCTCCCTCATCCGGCCTGGAGTGCTCGCTTATTCCGGCCTGCCACCCCTTGAACTGTTTCTCCTCTCTCACATCTAATCATGGACTGAACCGCTACAAACTATGCTTTCAAGTAAAACTTTCCTCTTAATTTGTGAGTATCAGGTGTTTTGTCCCAGCAATGAGAAATGACTAAGATGGGTCACAAAGAATCGTCACTGAAGTCAGAGCATGTTATTTGGAAGTGATGCAAAACAACAAAGTACCCATAGGCTTAGCAATGGATATTAAAGTTAAACATCATCACATTCGATGCTAAAGAATGCTATATGCCTAGGAAGCTTTGGAGGAACCAGATATTACCAAGGAAGGTGATTTCAACCAGCTATCAAAGATAAAATGACAGAATGCAGGGTGCAAATAGTAAACCCACTGTGATTTCTTGTGCTGCTCCCATGAATTGTGGGACATGCCAGAGGAATCACTAAATTATGATTGCATAGATTTGGATTTGAAATTAAATTGAGAAACAAACAAATTTTGTGTGGATTAAGAGGTCAATCTTTTCCGGAAAATTGTTTTTGCAAAAACCAGCATCTTTAAGGAAACAAAATGCATATTTTAAAATAATTTATCAGATACTTACCTTAAAGTTGTTACAACTGAGTGATACTTTTTCATAACATTTCAATCAGCAGAAAAGATCAAAACTAAAATGCCTCAAAAGTATTCACAATCTTACGTGTGCAAGAGAAAGTGATATTGTTTCAATTATATAAAAAATACTCATTACAAGTATGGTTTTATGACTCAGTGTATTTGCAGAAAAGTAAGCCTTAGAAATCATATGTCAATCAAAGTATCACATTCATGAAGTTTTATTTATGTACTTACTTATTATATAAATTTTATACCACAAAGTATAATTTTTTCAATTTGTATTGTATTGTTTCTTGTATATAAAGATGATTCCTTAAAACATTATTAGTAAGAACATGTCTTTTAAAAAGGATCTACATTACAGTTCCTTTAATTGAACATCTTTCTCACTCTTTGAGAAAGGGGTCTGTATTTATTTTTTATGAAAAATACTGAATTTGTATCTGAGGTGAACAGCATGATACTGGGATATATGGGAATGTAATGAACTATGGCAAAATGTCAAGATATTGAATTCACAACCTCATGCAGGTACAATTTGTGTTTGCTGAGACTATTTAAGGTCTCCTCCCTTATCAAGGTTTAAGAATATAACACAGCATCACTAACTATACTCTCTCTCCATGCTCCACGTAAGATCTCTAGAACTCACTGATCCTGCATAAATCAAGACCACAATGAGACATTACTGCACAGCTGTAAGAACGACCACTATAGAGAAGGTGTTTTGAGTTTGTGGAAAAGAGAAGCCTTGCACACTGTCAGTGGGAATGCAAATTTGGAGTTACTGTGGAAATAGCATCAAGGCCTCTCCATAAAGAAAACTGGAGCTGTCTTATGGGAGGCACCCCTCTTCTTCCCATCCGGTTCCAGAGGAAATGAACGCAACACCTGCCACTAACACTGCAACGTGTATTGTAGTGCTAGTCACAATAGCCAAGGCATGGAATGGAAGAGCCAGTGAGTGGATGAAGGGACAACTGTGGTGTGTGCACGTGTGTGTGTGTGTGTGTGTGTGTGTGTGTAATATCATTCAGCTTTGAAACAGAGGGAAATTCTGCATGTTGGACAATGTTGGTGAATTTGTTGACTATAATGTTAAGTAAAATAATCCAGACACAGAAAGATAAACACTGTATAATGCACCTTATATGAGAAGTGTTTGAAAAGTTAATTTATAGAAGCATAGAATAGAATTGGGTATCGGAGGTAGAGGTAGTGGAGGGATGTTGGTCAATGGCCCTGAGAATTGAACGGCTCATTCTGCTTGTACTTGGCAAATCTACAGATAGAGTGAAACCGTGCCTCATGCCTGCTTCTGTTGGTGAGCAGTTCTGTTCACCAATGAAAGCTTTGGGCCAAATTTCACTCTGCATCTAGTGATGAATGACCATGGCCATCTTCTCTAGAATCATGAAATGGGTTAAGTTGGTGAACCAAGGCACTGTTGTACTTCTTTGTTCCTCGCAAGTATTTTCTTTTCCTTTTTGAGAGCCTTCTGTGGAACTAGAGATTGAATTCAGGGCCTTCACACTGAGCTATACTCCCTACCGTTTTTGAGATGCTTATTTTGAGACAGTGTCTCACTAAGTCACTGAGCTATGTCAGCCATCCACAATGTGGAGATTACAGGTGTGAATCCGGTCTCTGACTTTACTTTTGGTGAATATATATATATATATATATATTACAAAATATGTATATATTTAGTTTTTTGTTTGCTTGTTTGTTTTGTTTTTGAGACAGAGTCTTGCCATGCAGTCCAGGCTGGCCTTGAACTCAAGGTGATCCTCCTGCCTCAGCTTCCCAAGTGCTGGGGTTATAGGCATGCATCACCACACCTGATTTCTTTCAGTGATTTTTTTTAAACAGTGCTTCACTATCTTAATATTGCTGATGTATTCTACTTAATAGACTTTCAGATTAGTCACATTAATTAAACAGAATGCAAACATGGTTAGTGATAGCAAACTTCCCCACACTTCCCTGTGCTTTACTGTTTTTACTTGAATCTGTCACCATTTTTTTCATGTGTTCATGTTTATGAATTTTTCTCCCTCCCAGTGAACAGACATGAGTTCCCTGACTGGGTCCTGTGTCCCCCAAGTGTCACTCCCAGCACTGACTCTTGGGCACCCAAAATGATTTAGCTTCTTAAGTGTGTGGGCCAAGATACCGAGCAGAACTTCCTTAAATTCTCTTTTGATGCCAGCCGTCCCCTGCCATTTAATCACATGGGTACTAAGGCCACAGCAGGCCTCCTGGAGCCTTAGGCTTCAGCCCGTGGCCTTTCCCACCACAGGCTGGATCCCAGAAGGGCTGTTTCAGGAGAGAATTCTACAGAACAAGGAAAGAGTTCTACCACCCCTCTCCCAGTGTCTGTGTTCCACAAGCCTTCACTGTTATCATTACTGTTTTTTTTTAAAAGGGGAACCTCTCTGACACATGGTGCCCCACTGTCCTGAGTAGACAACCCATCTACATGTGGACTAGGTTGTTGGAGGGGGATGGGGGCTGATATTGAGGATGGCTGGGGACACTGAGTCCTTCCACCACCTCCTGTCCTAACCCATGACTCATCCAGTAAATCTCTCCATGAGACAAATGAAAAAGCAGAGTTGTTCTCACACAGCCACAAGGCCTTTCCTTCCACCAATTCTGCTGCCCTAACTCCACCCTAGGTAGAAATTCCACAACGCCCCCAGCGGACGAAGACTGACAGAAGGGATGAGTGTGGAGGTGCTGTTCTCATGAAAGGCATGGGTCCCTGGTCTCCTGGCCTATGGAACCTTCTGGGGCTGGGGACAGTGGAGGCCACTTTCTCCCTGCAGGGTGACCTGGTGGCTCCCCAGTATTCCAGGCCAGAGGAGGCAGAGGCAGGAGGAGACCACATTTTCCTAGCATGGGGCTGGCCTTTCTCCCAGATATGACCCTGCAGTGTGTGCACAATTTTTGGAGTTCTTAAGAAGCAAAACTGCTGCTCTGCACCATGTGATCAGCCCCAGATTTTTAGCTAAGAAATGCCAATGCCGTCATCAGACAACTCACTATGCATAATTTATTTTGAACAAATCTATTATAACATCCCTTATTACCTGGCTTAGCTTTGATTTATGTGATAAGATAAATGCCAGTGACTTGTCCTAAGCTGATGTAGAGCATTTCTACTTAGTAATATGTTAAACTCATGTTTTGTTGTTGTTTGTTTTGCTATGTAACATTTCTAAATCATTTTTTCTGTATAACTGTTGCTTTTCACTGAAAAACTTTTTAAAATACACATTTAAAATCAGAAAGTAACACTGTCAAATGCCCTAGACCTTTGGACTTGAAGTCTCCATAGCACCTTCCATATAAATAAAACACAATCCAAATGAATTTGAGCCCTGGTCTGCTTACAAAAGTCTCTATTAAGAAGCAGAAAGGAGGTGATGGTTCTTTGCCTTGTCAGGATCCTTAGAGAGAGTAGAAAACACATTAAACATGCTTTTAAAGATGGAGGTTGCCAGGGGACCTGCCTTTCCCTGTGGATGATGGACCAGCTATTCAGCTTTCTGCCTCCAGAGTAGGAGGTCTCTGGTCAACCTGGGGAGAGTAACTACGCATGTGTCTGCCTTTCTTGGCTTGGCCCCCGACCTGCCCTGGAGGGGTCCTCAACTCCTGCACTTTCCTTACTGTGAGACTCCTCACTGTCACAACACTAACCCAGTGCTAATTCTGGACTGGATGGAAAATTCTAAGTGGGGAATTCAGTGCGCACTCACATAATCTATATTTTAGCCCCTTTTAGTGTACAAGTTATATATGCTGGGTATCATTTTCTTTGCTGAGGTGCAGTGTACAGGCAGAAGAGTACACAGATCATGAGCACACACTTTTATACTTCTTTATAGAAAGAACTCTACTGTGTATCTAAAACTAGCTCTTAAGAGCAGATAGCGCCAGCTCTCTGGGAGGTTCTAAGCTCCCTTGTGTGTTTCCATTGTTATTCAACTCCCAAAACCTGACCAGGTCCTGAGAGAACCATGTGATGTGGTGCGAACCCTGAGGGGCTGGGTTTTCTCCCCATGTTGTGGGAATCTTCCACTGTCTTTGGAAACAGCAGTGCTTCGTGCATTTTCATTGCTCTGTCATTGCCCCGTGCATGACAGAAGTGTTATCTAGGTAAATCCCAAGAAACTCTGGGGAGCTTCTAAGGCTGGTGAACCTGGGAAGATGAAGGAAGAGCTATTATATTCTGTCTTCACAGTTCAATTAGGAAAAATCTGCCCATCTCAGAAGTCACAGGGGTCCTTTCTGCTTTCACAGATTCTGGCAGAACTACACCATGAAAGACCTTCTGTCAGTGGACCGGTAATTGCTAGGTTCAATGCCTGTGAGGCCCCTGCATCTTCCTTACAGGGAGCTGCTCTGCCACCTGAGGTTGTCATTGTTTTTTGTTTATCTCGGTGTCCCAGAAGCCATCAACCCTCGTCTAAATGCAAAATAGGTGGTAGTGTTGCAAAGGAGCAGAAAGCCGAAAAGGAAATAAAAGATGAGTCCAGGAAAAAATAGAGAGTAAGACTGGGTTTTGATGACTGTGGCACCCTCCTGGCAGTAAAGCTGTGGTCAGTGAGTCCAGCTGCTTTTCTTCTGAAAATGTAGTTGATACATTTTCCGTAAAATTTAGCCTGTATTCTGCACAGAAGCTCTACCAGTGAGCTGGTAAATTTAGGGAAATTTTAGGTGAGATAAAAGCTTACCAATAAAATGGAAACAAGTAAAATCTCACACTTGTTAAATGAGATCTATTAATGGTTGGAAATTTCCCTGAAAGAGTACTTTTTTGTACAGGCTAACGCAACAAGGATGATATGTATTTCAATCGGGAACATAACGTACAGTTTTTAGACTGCCCTGTGTCCCCCCCATACAGTTATAATGTCAATGGGGCTACAGTCACACCTGGAAGTCTTCCTGGGGAAGAGCTGCTATGGACCCCATTGACACTGGCAGACTTCACCTCCTAGGACTCCATGGCCGAGGATCCTGGCTTCCTGCTGGTTGTTGGCTGGAGTTTGCCCTTTGGTGCTGGAGGCCACCCCATTCTTATCCACATGACCTGATGTTCCATGACAGTGTGGTCTGCTTCTCCATGGCCAGAAGGAAGCTTCTCTTTTTCACACACATTTCCAGTTCACTTTCCAGATGGCTCACCTGACAAAGGAAGGTCCCTGCAAGGGAATCTTCTCTGTGCTCAACTCAAGAATTTGTGCTCAAGTTAACTTACAGTCTTAGCTACCTACGAAAGCTATCACTTTGTCTCTGGTAACAGAGCAAATGGAGGGAAATCTGTTCATTTTGTAAAATATTGTACCCTACTCAAAAGAGTGCCATCCTTTGTATTTGTCATATTCTGTTGGTCAGAACCAAATCACAGGTTCTGCTATGCTCAGGTAAGGAATCACCCAGGGGCATGAATCCTGGAGGGGCCCTATACAGTGTATCTGCGAGGTTTTAACAGTTTGCTATTTGCTGTACTTTTAATTTGTCAAATTGCATAGATGTTGTTTGTTTCTCTCTATGCATTCCAGGGTAACCTTGAAATTACTGTGTAGTCCAGGCTGTGGGGATACTCATGCCTTAGCTTGCTGAGTGCTGGCATTATCACCAGGCTGGGCAATTTCCATAAATTTTAAAAAACAGGAATTGAGGGTTCAGATATAGTTAGCCCATTGCAGAGAAATGGGAATTTGATTATAGGAACTTTTAAATCATTATCTGGATAAATTCTTGGATTAATGAAACATCCCTAAAGAAAGTCTCCCATGAGAAGGTCACTTCTCACCATCCTAGTTTTGTTGCTCACCAACCACCTCGTGATTGATGTTTTGTTTCGCTCGAATGTTCCCATCACAAGATGGTGTTCTGAGCAAGTTAACAAGACTACCAACACTTAATCCTGTTTCAAATGACCAAACTGTGGTCTGGTGTTTAGCTTAGCTGGCTAAGGGCCCACCCTGGTAACCGTGAAGTCGTGAGTTCAATCCCAGGTGCAAAAAAACAAACAAACAAAAAAAGCCAACCACACAAATGACCAAACTGTCAGTCCAACTTTCATTCTCTCCAGATTCCAATGAGGCAGTGCATCCATAAACATTGCCTCCACTGGAGGAAAGTGTTTTCAATAGAAACCCACACAAGTTACATTTGTCTGTTAGGCAGCTGCCTCAGGGGTCCCATGGGTTTTTGCCTGTGGCATCTCTCCATCTGCAGTACTGCTCTAGAGCATTGAGCTGATCATTGTGGTTTTGGTATCAACACTTATCCAAATTCCATATTCTTCTGTTTTAATAATAGGATTTCCAAAGTGGCTTTTGGTAATGAAAACATCTGCCACATGGAATGCTTCTAGGCTGTGACAAATGAAGGCATTTGGCATGGAGACATTGCAAGGACAGTGATAGGACATGGCAGAGTGCTTTGCTCTGTCTTCTGTCTGCTGTCCTCTAAGCATGAGGACACTGTTTCCCTCCCTCCACCCAGGGACAATCACCAGGCTGATCAGTAATCCCATTATATAACTACTTATCCTTGTTGCTTTTGCACATAGTAGGCCTCCTTCTGGAATGCATGGGCACACCTACTGTGCATGACCTCTCCACACTACTCTCTTTTAACATACCAATTATGAGTGACCAGCTCTAAAATTAAAATGTGTTTGGCAATAGTTTGAACTAAGTCTCAGCACACTCAGCATTGAATGTGTAACTCTGCTCTTCTGAATTCAGGTCTTGTTTAATGTCTTGGAGTCTGACAGCAAAGCACTGTCTGGAATAGATTCTGTGATCTCTCTTGTCTGGCTGAAGCAGTCATCATCAACTATGTATTATGCTACATGCAAGAAGACTCAAGTGTCAACCCAGGAGAGACAGAAGGATTTGTTAGATGAAATAGAGACTGAAGGTTCTGTCAAAGGCTCCTCTGGTGATATTTCTTTTTCACCCTTCATTCTAGACAGTTAATTATTCAACAAATGAATATAGGTATTGAATCACCATTATCAAATCTCTGTTATATTCTTGATTGTATTTGAGGCTCCATAGGAACCAGAACACACTGATGAGTTATGCATAATGATGATTGGAAGACAAACCCTGAGCTGGCCTGCTTTTTTTTCCTTTCCATGTGATAGAAACTGTTTTAAATGCTTGGCACAAATTTTCAAAAAAACTGCTACTGGAGAAATTGTCAGATGAATAAAATTAGTCTCTGCTAAAAATAAAGGAGCAAAAAGTCAAAGTAAACTTTTCCAATTCCCACTAAAAAATGTACAAACTGGAAATCATCACAATTATATTAATTAGTGTGATGATTTTAGGAGTTGTGAGACATTTGTTACGGATTCCCATGTGGGTAGGATGAATCGAGAATGAAAGAGTACTTTTTGAACTGGAGTGAGGATAGAAGAATATGGTTAAATTGAAGGTTGCATTTTTTTGAGATTAAGATGGGATATTTTTATTCCTAGTAACTGAAAATTAGAAAACTCTCAACTAGTCACACAAAAATGGTATTGGTTGTGAAGATAGGATATACAGTACCTACTTTTCCACTGAACTAAATGGGAATATCCAATTTTACAATGTGATTATGCTGTCTACCTGTAATCTATGGTACTCTTACTATTTAGAGTTAACGATTGCAAAGTGAATTTTTTTAAAGAAATGACAAAGTACAGGGCACATTCTATATGCTTTGCTAATCATATGAATATTAATGACAGAGTTAACCTCTTTAAACCTTGATTTCTCATCATAATGGGAAGCTAATATTGTTCATTATTATTTAACAAATATTAATTTTTCCATCATTATTCCAACCATATGTGATTGTTATGAAAATGAATGAAGTAATATACATATGCTGTAACAATGAGTAGATATTATCTCTTCCTTAAATGCAGCTGGGTGAAAAAATTAGTTTTGGGCTAATTACCAGCAAATTCACCCTACAAAATAAAATTAATAGTTTCTTAATTCATTGCCCTAAAAACCAATCTCTAAAATAACTCCACCAATCTCTGAAAGATTTGTTTTATTCTGACATCAGTTTTCCATCTTGTTCATAATTCAGCAAATTCAAAGCTCTCTAAGAATTTCCAGGACAGGGCCAGGCCCACGCTACCACTGTGAGGTGAGTTGCAGCTCACCATTACAGGCCCAAGAACAGTTTGGGACCATCGATCCTGGCGGCTGGGTGCCCGCCCAGCCCCCTAGGACACTGCACTAGGCTCCAGAGGTTCCACTGGCTTGAGTGGACCTCGCCCAGTGACCTTCGTTCAACCAGGGGAACAAGGCCCACTGCGCAAGGGGAGCCAAAGCCAGTAGTGGAGGTGCACAGGTGGTGATTTCCAACAGATTTAGGGAAAGCTGTGGAACATTGCTGGAAACACAGAAATGTAGGAAAATGACAAAACAAAAGAGCAAAATGCAATCTCAAACCTCCAGCCCATTCCAAGAAAGCCTAGGAGCCATGTACATAGAAGAAAATACTAGCCATACACCTGAAATGCCTGAAATGATACCAAATGAAATAAAGAAGAAAGTACAGGAAGCTATGAGGGAACTCAAATCAGAAATAATCTCCCAGGTAAAAGAAGAAATGATAAAAGTAGTGAAAGAAATACAGAATGCATCTAACAAAGACACAGCTAAAAAATAGAGGAACAAAACAAAATGGTAGAATCCCTGAATGAACAGTTTAAGAAAAAAACAGGATACATGAAGCAGATTCAAAGAGATATACAGGAAATCAAAAATTCTATTGAAAGTTGCCAAAACCACCTCAATGAAAGTGAAGATAGAATCTCAGATCTCAAAGATAAGATTGCACATAGTGAAAAGGAAAGGAAAGATCTTCTAAAAATAACAAGAAATTGGGAAATAACAATTGAACAGCTGCAAGATGATGCAAAGAAAAACAACATAAAATTAATAGGGATAAATGACAAAGAAGGGGACAACACAAATGATATAAAGAGGCTATTTACAGAAGTAATAGCCAAAAACTTCCCAAACATGAGTATGGAAACTAAAATACAGATTAGTGAAGCATATAGAACTCCAAATAGCCATAACTAAAACAAAACTATATATACTATAATATATATACTATATATATAATTATATATAATAATCACCATCCCAGAAATCCAACATAAGAACAGAATATTAAAAGCTGTTATAGAGAAAAGACAGATCACCTATAAAGGAAAACCTATCAGAATCACAGCAGACTTCTCAACACAAACAATGAAGTCAAGAAGAGCATGGAATGAAGTGTTTCAGAGCCAAAGGAAAATGAATTCCAACCCAGACTAATGTACCCTGAAAAACTATTCTTCAAAATGGATGGAGAAATAAGGTGCTTCCATGACAAAGCACAGCTAAAGAACTTCATGATCACCAAACCAACCCTGCAAAGAATACTCAAAGACATTCTAGATACACATAGGAAAAAAACCTCTAAGCAAGACAGACAATTAAACAGAAAGGAAAGGTAAAGATACAACATCAGAAAGATAATATGTCAACAATAAACCAATTTATGACAGTTATAACCATTAATGTAAATGGCATCAATTAACCAATTAAAAGAAACAGACTGGCAGAATGGACCAAGAAACAACATCCAACCATATGCTGTCTACAAGAAAACCATCTAACCCAAAAGGAAACTCATAGACTGAAAGTCAAGGGATGGAAAACAATACTCCATGCAAGAAGAACCCCCCCAAAAAAAGGTGGGGTAGCTACTCTGTTTGCAGACCATGTGAACTTTAAATGAAGAATGGTCTGAAGAGATAAAGAAGGTCACTACATAATAGTTAGGGAAAACTGTAAGAGGAAGAGATAACAAAATTAAATATATATGCACCAAATTCCAGAGCACTCAGCTACACAAAGCAAGTATTAACAGAAATGAAAAATCAAATAGGCAATAACACAATTATAACAGGGGACTTTAACACACCATTGACACAAAGGAATAGATCAAAAAGACAGAAAATCAGCAAAGAAATAACAGAACCCAATCACACCTGTGAACAAATAGACTTGATAGATGTATACAGAATGTTCCATCCAACATCAGAATATATATTCTTCTAAGCAGTACATAGGACATTCTCTAAAATAGACCATATACTAACCCACAGAACATATTTAAGTAAATGCAAAAGAACTGAAATTATCCCATGCATATTATCGGATCATAATACCATGAAACTAGAAATTAATGATAAAAGTAACTGCAAAACCCCCACAAACACATGGAAATTGAATAACACACTCTTGAGCAACCAGTGGGTCACAGAGTAAATTAAAGAAGAATATAAACAATATCTACAAGCAAACAAAAATACAAATACAACTTAATGGAACCTGTGGGATGCAATGAAAGTGGTCCTCAGAGAAAACTTTATTGCACTGAGTTCCCACATTAGGAAAACAGAATGAACACAAATAAGCAACCTCATATTGCACCTCAAACATCTAGAAAAAGAAGAGAAAGCCAAGCCCAAAGCCAAAAGAAATGGGGAAATTATAAAGATCAGAGCAAAAATTAATGCAGTAGAATCTAAGAAAACAATACAAAGAATCAATGAATCAAAGAGCTGGTTCTTTGAAAGAATAAATAAAATTGATAAGCCCCTAGCTAACCTAATTTTAAAAAGGAAAGAAAAGACTCAAATTCATGCAATACAGAATGAAAAAGGTGAAATCACTACTGACTCTGGAAATAAAGAATATCATCAACAATTATTTTGAAAACCTCTACTCTTACAGGTTCGATAACACAGAAGAAATGGACAGATTCCTAGAAACATATGAACCACCAAAGCTGGATCAAGAAGATATAAAACTGCTGAATAACCCAATTTTTATTAATGAAATTGAAAATGTAATTAAGTTCCTACCAACAAAAGAAGAGCCCAGGCCCAGACGGATTCACTGTAGAATTCTACAAGAAACACAAAGAAGACTTAATGCTGACACTCCTCAAACTCTTCAATGAAATTGAAAGGGAAGCAATTCTCCCTAAGTCATTCCTGGAAGCAAATATCACTCTAGTAAGAAAACCTGAGAAAGACCCAACTAAAAAAGAGAACTACAGGCCAATCTCCCTAATGAACATAGATGCAAAAATTCTCAATAAAATATTGGCAAACAGGATGCAGCAAATCATCAAGAAGATTATACACTATGACAAAGTGGGATTCACCCAAGGCATTCAGGGATGGTTCAACATACATAAACCAATAAATGTAATCCACCATATCAATAGAGCCAATGGTAAGAATCACATGATCATTTCTATAGATGCAGAAAAAGCTTTTGATGAGATCCAACACCCATTCATAATAACCTTACAGAAAATTGGAATAGATGGTCTCTACCTCAATACGATAAAGGCCATCTACAACAAACCAACAGCCAGTGTCATATTAAATGGCCAAAAATGGAAAGGCTTTACCTTGAATTCAGGCACAAGACAAGAATGTCCATTATCACCACTCCTATTCAAGATAGTACTGGAAATACTAGCTAGAGCAATTAGACGAGAGAGAGAAATAAAAGGAGTAAGAGAGGAAAAGAGGAAGTTACATTATCATTATTTGCAGATGACATGATACTCTACATAGAAGACCCCCAAAACTCCATTGAAAGACTCCTAGATATAATAAATAAATTCAGCAATGTAGCTGGATACAAAGTCAATACTCAAAAATCAATAGCATTCTTATACACTAACATCAAAATAACTGAGAGAGAAATGAAAAGCCACACCCTTCACACTAGTATCCAAAAAAATGAAATACTTAGGAATTAATCTAATGAAAGATGTAAAAGAGTTGTACAGGGAAAATTATAATACCATGAGAAAAGAAATCAAAGAGGACCTCAGATAATGGAAAGACATCCCTTGTTCATGGATAGGAAGAATAAATATTGTGAAAATGGCCATTCTCGCAAAATTGTTAGACACATTCAATGCAATCCCAGTGAAAATACCATTAACATACCTCATAGATCTAGAGAAATCACTCCTAAAATTCATCTGGAACCAGAAGAGACCTAGAATAGCAAAGGCAATTCTAAGCAGCAAAGCCAAGGCAGGAAGCATCACAATCCCTGACTTGAAGTTATACTACAAAGCTACCATAATAAAATCAACATGGTATTGGAATAAAAACAGACTGGAAGATCAATAAAATAGACTAGAAGATACAACTATGAACACACTCAACCATCTTATCTTTGATAAAGGGGTCAAACATGTTCACTGGAAGAACAATAGTATCTTTAATAAATGGTGCTGGAAAAATTGGCTATCCATATGCCAAAAACTAAAATTAGACCCAAGATCTAAATATTAAAACAGACACACTAAATCTGTTGGAAGACAAAGCAGGTAAAAATCTTGAAGATATAGGGGTAGGTAAAGAATTCACGAACAAGAACCAAACTGCACGGGAAATACTTCCCAGAATCAATAACTGGGATCACGTCTTATTAAAGAGATTCTGCATGTTCAAAGAAATGTACCACAGAGTGAAAAGAAAACCTACAAACCGGGAAAAAATCTTAGTAAACTGTGCCTCAGACAAGGACTTCTGTCTAGAACTTATAAAGAATTAAAAAAAATCAGACCCCCGAAACTCAAAGACCCAATCCAAAAATGGGCATCTGAGATGAACATACAGTTCTCAGATGAAGAAATATGAATGGCAAATAAATACATGAAAAAATGTTCATCATCATTGGTCATTAGAGCAATGCAAACTAAAACCACTCTGAGATTCCATCTCACTTAAGAAAGAATGGCCAGGATCAACAAAACTACCAAACAACAGATGCTGGAGAGGCTGTGGGGAAAAAGGAACTCTTTTGCACTGTTGGTGGGAGTGTAGACTAGTATAACCACTATGGAGGTAAGTCTGGAGATTCCTCAAAAATCTGGGATTGGAAGTCCCATTTGACCCAGCTATTCCACTCTTAGGCATATACCCAGAAGAACTGAAAACATCTTACCACAGTGATATAAGTGCACCCATGTTTATAGCAGCACAATTTGTAATAGCCAGATCTTGGAAACAACCTAAGTGCTCATCAACTGAGGAATGTATAAAAAAATTGTGGTACTCTTATACAATAGAGTACTTCTCAGCTATAAAGAATGATCATATTGAGATATTTATAAATAAATGGATCCAACTTGAATCCATACTCATAATTGAAATAAATCAAACTTGCATGTATAAATACCATACGGTCTCCCTAGTGTAAGAAATGGTAAGAGTACAGAAGATTTTATGGTAATCCTGGTTCACCATTATATTGCTTTGAAATCATGTTTTCATTCATTGGTTGGAATGGTTTTATTCTGTTTTCTTTGATCATATTATATGTGATGGTATGAATAGACACTTTGAAGAAAAGACAATATGGCAGCCCCCAGTGTTCATTTAATATTATCTTGCTCTGAAGTCCCACCATCCTTTTGTCTTTCTATTACCATTGGTTCTATCATGTTGTGTCTTATTGGATTTTAATATGTATGATAGTACAAACAAATTTTTTATGGGAAATGAGATAACATAGTAGCCCTTGTTCATCTTTGGTGATTTGGTTCAGAATGCCTTGTAATATTTTCATTCTCTTGAGTGGTTTTATTCTATTTTGTTATGTTTGACATTATTGTGTGTAAAGCAAAGCTCAACTATTTCAAAGAAAGAAACATTATGATAACTACTGTTAATATCCAATTGTCTTTTTGTAAAGTGCTGTTTTGCTTACATTGTTTTGTTCTTATCTGTTTAGATCTGTCCTCTTTTATTCTCTTTAAAATAAAAAAAAAAGAATTTCCAGGACCAGTACAGGTGATATTGACAAATTTCGTTTCAGTGATGTGGTTTATAAGAAACATATTTAACGCACTTTATATTTCATTGTTCCTGATAAACAGTATGTCCTACATGCACACTTAAAAATAAAAATGAACTAAACTTTTTATGAATTCTAAAACACCAAAAAGAACTAAGATTTTCTATGAATTCTAAGGACTCAAAGAAATATTAAAATTTCCTTGAAGGTGTGACTTTTAGATTGGAAATAGGCTTACTTCTTTGATGGAAAAATGAAATAAGAACTTTGTGTCTGGCATGTCTCTGCTTTCTTGAGAATAAAACTTGAATCTTGGATCATGGTTGAAGGACTGACAGCCTAGGCAGTGAGGAAGAATGAGCCTATTCCCAGTTAAATCTCTTCCTTGTTTGGTCAGACACAAAGTCCTACCGGAGCATAGATAGATTCAGACATTGTCTCGGGTTGTGTTTTCAGCCAGCACAATGCAGCTTGATGTCATGATGGTAAAATCTCACAAGATTAATGTCTCTGCAAAATCCATTTTACAAATGACTTTCTGGTGACAATTTTGTAAATAATTTTAATCCTGCAGAGCTCTTTCACTGAGGTATTGGAACATGTCATTACTTTGAAAACACTTTAACAGTCTTTGGAATATTCCTTTCCACTTCTAGCAAAAGTAGGCAGTTCTCTGCTTTCAGCCATACATGACTGTAGTGAGCTATTCAATCCAGCATATGCTTATTAAATATGGACCATGTAAGAGCCTGAAGCAATATAAACCTGAATTAAGCAGGGTTACTGTCTTTGAAAGCTTTAGGGTAGTGGCTTTTACGCTCATCAATATTCAAAACCTCCATTGTTTTCTCAATGATGGCTTTTAGAATAAATTACTGTTTTCACTTTAGTGTTACATAGTTGGAGAATATTACTGTTCCTGTTTTCTGTCCATATATTTTACAATAATGAGAGTCTTTTAAGAGCGTTATTAATTTAAAATTACCACATAACATAACTTGATAATATTGTGACTGAAAATTTAAAATTATCACATTTTTCAATACCAGAGTGTTAGTAAGAAGTAACTTTATATCAAGGCAATTGAATACAACAGTAGCCAAATAAGGAAATAAGATTATAAGCAAATAAATAAAAATTCTTGCCAAATATGACTTCATAAGGGGGATCTGCTCTACAGTGGGAGATGAAGACCCAATTGCATAAGTTAAACATACAACCAACAGAAGAGCGTCGAATCTGAGATGTAGGTAGACCTGCAGCTTGTCCTAGATATTCCTGGAAGAATTCATGTCATCTGTTTCCTCCCCACTGCTGGCTACTAGGGTGATGTCATAGTTAATGCATGCAGATAGCAAGGGAAACTCAGCCTGTCCAAAGCAGAAGAGTACTGATCCCTGTCCTTCTTTAAATGCTTGCTGCCCACTTGCCCACCGAGGGCTAAGAGAAGCTAAAGAAAATGTAGAAAGTTTAAAATGTAAATTATGGCAAAGGATAATTACATTTCTTTTTTTAAAAAAAACTGATAGTGCACAATTATATTTCTTTTGAGAAATATATCTAGACATTGCATTGTGGTCCCTGACCTAACAAAATGAGAATGCAATAGATTCCAGTGCAATGCTGAGAATTTGTAGCTTCAGGACTGACAGTGCATTCAGAACTCTGTCTATAGAAGTGCCACCAACTGACATTTGCTGAAGTAGTTGTCCTAGGTCACACTTTTTAATATCTGTCTGCATCTGCTCAGTTTCTCTGAGAGACTAAGAAATCAGAATCCATCCACATCAAAAGGACAAAATTTTGTTTATTTTCTGTATCATTGCCAAACCAGAATAGACTCCCAACCAAGTGGGTAAGATTTCTCAGGAGGGTGAAGTAGTTGACATCAATAATGCAAATTTGGAAACACTGATTTAATAGGATGTTGTTCCAACATGAGTAATATTTTTCTAATGTTAAAATTACAGAGAGCATTAAGGAGAGCATGTTTTGACTGTACTGCACATACGGTTTCCACCACTCAGCCAGTGTGTGCTGATCACCTGCAGAGAGCTTCCCTCGCTCTCTTGAAGAACTCAGTCTCTGAGTCGGGCCAGCAGCAGGAAGTTCATAAGGAAAGTGAGCTTCTTCACAGTTCTGGTGGGGAAAAAATCGCTTCAGTCTTTATGTTTATTCAACACTGTAATTTGGAAACTGAAACAGGAACAATAAATACATTGAAATAACAGTAAGTTATCAGAAAAGCCAAAAGTATGATCATATAAATCTGGAAGCTGAGTGGTCCTTTCTTTGTTTCGTCCTATTAAAGTCACCACTTTGAGTTGTCAGGAAGAATAAAGCTGTCTCTAACCCCATTTTTAACACACTGTTATAAAGTACAGTTTTATTTGAAAATTTGTGAAGAGGGTGCTGGAATTCTCATATGCTCCTTGCCATTTTTGCTGCTGGTATCTTACAGCATTTATATAACGGTTGCCATGATTCGTAAAATAATGCTGGTATGTTTGTGCTAACTAAAGTCTATATGTGTTATTTGGATTTCTGTGGCTTTGCCTGTGTATTTCTGGTCCAGGACCACACCGATCACATCACATGGCACCTAGTCATTGTTATTCTCAGGCTGCACTCCTTGAGAGCCTCAGTCACTTATGTCATGGCAGATCTAGGTGACACCTGTCCCTGTCACTGATCACAATGATGGTCTTCATGATCACCTACCGGAAGTGAGGCTTCCCTGGTTTCCCTACTGCTGCGGATACTTCCTCTCCCATCCTTGGGATTGAAGTGTCTCCATAAATTTTTTGAGCTCTTCTCCAAACAAACTTTGCACATTTTCTAATTTTTGATTTCTTATACAATCATTAATTTATGTGTTTTGACAGATTGATATTAGATTCATACACTGGATTATGTTACTTTTTAATTAATTTTGTTGCCTCAATTACTCCTGTTTTTGTTTTTCAGAGCCCTTTGAAGCACCTCCCACATCACTTAGATATCCCAGCATGACTGAGGCCTAAATACTGGTGTTGGGAGCTGGCAAGAGAAATGGTAAGTCTCCCTTCTTGTGTGCAACATTCTTTCAAGCATGAAAGAAGGAAGCATACTGAGAAGGGATTGTTAACATCAAGGCACAGAGGGATGATCAGGGATCTTATCATGGAGCCACCTAGGAAGCAAGCAGACCAGGAAGTGGAGGCAGATAAGTTCATGGTTGCACTATCTTCAGGATCAGGGTTAACTGGAGGGGACCCACGCTGCTGTGTCTTCCCTCTTGGATAAGGCACTGTTGCACAAGGGAAAACTTTCCTCACCATCTGCTCATCCCTGCTCCCTGCAGCAGAAATAAAAGGAGGGTCACACCTTGTATTCTTCAAGGAACACAACACTACACTTGGTGAAAAAGGACAGAAGTTTAGTGAATAGTCTTACTATTAAGTAAAGACTTATTTTAACTGAATAGAGATGAGGTTTAATAACTACCTTACACTACTACTTCATTGAATAGCTTTATTTGTCATCTGTCTTGGCTACTTTTCTCTCATTGCTGTGATGAAATACCCAACACCCAAAATTAAGGATGAAAGGTTTATTTAGCTCACAGTTTGTGCAGGTTTCAGTCCATCATCAACTGGCTCCAAAGCAAGGTAGCATGGCACAGGGGCAACAGTTCATGGTGGCAGAAACAGCAAAAGCAGCAAGAGCCAAAAGAGAGGAGAGAGAAGACTCTGTCCCTTATCTTGTATGCAGGCTGACCACTCTAGGGTGGTGTAACACTCACATTTATAGTCCCAATACTGGATCATGAATCAGTCACAAAGTAGAAGCCTGCCCCCCTGACCACATGAGGCTTTGGGGGGACATACAGACACAAACCATAACATCAGCTATGTAATCTCTAGAATGAAAAGGAAAGCATAAGGATGATAATGGAGGTGTTTTAAAGCAGCTGCAGTTAATTGTAATTATAGTAATGAAGCCCACTTTGTACTTGCATGTCACCAAAACAAGATAAGTGCTGTGAGCAGTCAGAGGTTTCAGGATGGCCTTTTCCACCTTGTTTTTCCCTTTGATTTTTGTTTTCACCTATTTTCTTAATGTGTTAACCAGCAGCACCCTGGCCTGAACCACAATGAGTGCTTGCCTGACTTAATGACATTTTTCCTCAATTCATCTTCCTGCTCTGTGATGTCTTCTCCAACTCATCCTCTAAACAAAACCCAAAATAACACTGAAAAACAAAATGACAACCAGCATACATTCAACCTCGCTAATTATAGTAACTGACTTCTTCAGAAAATAAAGTCTAAGATCCTTTTTATGATCTAATAAGCCCATTAGTGACATCTATTCCCAACTTTAGCGTTTGTCCCTACATAATTTGCTCAAAGCACCATAGATATAACCAAGTCTTCTATTTTCTGGAAACCCAATGTTACCTTCCCCCTCTTAGTACTTTCATACCTGCCTGCCTCCTGGATTCCCCATCTGCTGTGCTTCCCCTAGATACATCCTATCAACCTTTGCAGATCCACTGTTTCGCTTCCACCATTTGCTACATTTGAATTCCCACAGCCATTGTGGTTTTATTCTGATACAATACTGTTTATTTTGTAAAACTTGTTGAGATTTTAATTAAATGCATTGTGTGATTATGTGTCTTACATCTAACTTGCCTCTAGACCATAATGAGCTCCATGACACCTTGATACTTCCAGGAGACAGAGTGGGGAGAGGATAGGCAACCTTGTTGACTGAATATTTAGAAAGCCCTGAAATAGCATTATCAAAACTGTTATTTGTGAAAGAAAAGTCTGTGTTTTGAGTAATGATAGCTACAGTGATCATTCAAACCCTTGGGGGAACCTGCTTCTTCCCTCTTGGTTTTATCACTTCCTGTAAATGATTTTGTCAGTATCCCCAATCCAGTTATCAGCTGCTAGAATCATGAACTTAATAATATGGGAAAAGTGAGTGTCTTAGTTACTTTTCTCTTATTGCTGAAACAAAATATCTAACACCCAAAGTTAAAGAAAGAAAGATTTATTTATTTCACAATTTGTAGATGTTCCAATCCATAATCAGCGGTTCAAAGGCAAGGTGGCATGGCAAAGGGACCACAGTTCATGGCCATGGATGACTGCAAAAGCAACAAGGACAAAAGAGGGAAGAATCTTTTTGTCTTTTATATCTTATCCAGACTGCTGGGATTAGGATGGTGTCAATCCAATCAGTGGGCTGACCCAGCAATCACTCATTCTTAATCCCAGCACCCTTAATCCTAGCACTGAACCATGAATCAATCACAAACTCTAGATTCAGCCACCTCCAAGAAAGCCCCATCAAAAAGTGCTTGGGAATTTTGGGGGACATGTAGACACAAACCTTAACAGTGAGACTCTCTGGATTGAGAAAAAAAAAAACTACGTTCTTGGAGCACAAAATCCCCACTTTTGCTATTAAAGAATTTCCATGTACAACTTCAGCCTTTCTGCTAAATGCTGATTTAGCTCCTTAGGGAAATAAAATTTTTAAATCCATTTTGGATTTTAAGAGATGGTATTGAAATGCTAAGCAATTGCTTTTTAAAAATGTAATATTGATCACAAACCAGCTATCTCATTGACCTGACAACATATTAATTATTGATGAGAATCATGTGAGCTTCAAACTGAATTAAACATTGTGGTCATCATCTTCATGATGATATTGCATTTATTGTCAGGACTGTTTGCTGTTGGACAATGTGTGTGTCTTCCACCGTGTTGCTCTGGACATTGGTTTCTTCATATCCCAGGAAGATGATGGGTTTGCTTTTATTAGGAATAATTTATTTTATTAACCTACATACTCGAGGACTTCACTAGGCTTTTTGAAGGACATAGTGTGAACTGTAAACCATTTAAACTACTAGAGTGACTTTTTCAAATGTCCCAAGAAGAAAATCCCATTTTGCACAAGATACTCTTGCTTCCCCAAGTCCTTTAAAACATGCATGTTGTTGAGATTTAAGAGAATAAGAATACATACTACATACTAAGGGGGTTCAGCTGGTAACCTAGACTACCTGGAGTTCTTTCTATCACCTCATTTATCCAATGTTATTAACCAAGAATGCCAGATATAAGAAAGGAAGGCAATTTAATCATTTTATGTGTATATAACCAAGGCCCCATCTCCCGACGATACATTCAATTTTGATCTCGTTGGTGGGATCAGTCTAGTGATCAGGACAGTCTCACCATGACCCAGTCACCTTCCAAAAGCCATACCTCTGCACAATCACACTTAGGGGTCACATTAGGTCTAACCTATAGTGATGGCATCTTGCGTATTTTTGAGGTCATCGCAATAGGTTTCACAACATCAGGTGTGACCTCACCTATGGACCATGTTTTAAGGCAGCCTCCTGGGTTTGACCTACATCTGAACCCTTTTTAAAATTATAAGCTCTTTTACTATATGAAAAATCTATAAATGAGAAAAAATTATTTTGAAGGTAAAACCAACAAATTCCAGTTTGTTTTAAAAAATCAAGGGTTTTGTTAGTTTTGCTTTTCCCTGTTTTTTTATTTGTTTGTTTGGTTTTTTTGTTTTTTTATTAATTAGATAGAGGAAACTAGGCCCCAATGTCCATCCATGGCCTAGAAATTTATTTTTCCCTGACATTGGGTAGATTGCCCAATTAAAAAAAATATTTTTTTCTGTTTTTCACTTTGCATAAGCTTTAATTATTTCTCTGACCTTGTGTAACTTTACAAATGAGATTTATTTTCTTCATTTTTCTTTTGTTACACTAAAATTCCACAGTCTTCTTGAAAGCAACCAAGCTTTTCCCAGAAGCCTCCCCCAGGCAACTTGGGAATTCATTATGTACTTACCTGGCTATTTCAGGCTTCTGTCCACTGCTCAGTCGCAATGAGATCCCACATGTTTTATGATTTTTGCTATTGTGACATGCCACATCCTAGTCCATCCACGCCTTGTGACAAGGTCCATGGGTGGAGGAGAGCGCTTCAAGGAATCGCTTCTCCAGGAAAAGGACACCACATGTGGGAATTGGGCGCAAGGATCTTGTAATGTTTTGTACTGATAATTGTAATTTGTGTAATTCACATATATATATTTTCATGTAATACTCACTATGAAATTGAAAATAGAAACTCCAGAGGAGTTACTAGAAACCCTCTAGATAACTTTGTGAAAACTAATTGTGAAATTTTACCTTCTGTGAGTAGTATGAGAGAG
>PVLA01011363.1:0-53815 GCA_004027455.1 Hydrochoerus hydrochaeris
CTCCTCTGCCTCTTCCTCCTACTCCTCTGCCTCTTCCTCCTACTCCTCCCCCTCCTCTTCCTCCTCCTCCCCCTCCTCCTCCTCCATCTCCTCCTGATCCTCCATCTCCTCCTCCTTCTCTTCCTCCTGCTCCTGCTGGATCCAAGTTTTGACCCAGACAGGACCCAGAGGCTTGTGCCAGGAGTGCTGCAGGGCAGCTTGATGCCCTGGAAAGCACGGGGCACACGAAAGGGGAAGGACGGCTGGGGGCTGCTGAAGGGAAACCTACAGTCCTCCAGGCTGGCAGGTGTCAAGCACCCACCCCATGCTAGGCACCCTGAGGGGCCCAAGGGTGCTCCCAGCGTGGGCTGGGAGGTGCGGCGCTGCCTGACGCTGCAGCTAGGTGGCGCAGTGAGGTAACACTAACGGCCCAGCCGAGCCCACGGGCCAGCGCGGCCGCTACTTCCAGCAGGCCAGAGCACCCGGCAGGGCAGGGCGAGGACTGTGCAGCCACCGGGCCCTGCTTCAAGCTGAACCCCGGGAGGGCAGCTGCTGCCGGGCGCCCTGCAGTGCGTGGGCTGAGATCCCCGTTGCCTGGGCACCTGGCACCAGGCATTGACCACCAGAGGGGCAGGGGCACAGCCGGGCCTGAGGCCTGGGCTCCCAGAGGGGCTGCCCTGGACCTGCAGAGCTCTACACAGGCTGGGCGGCCCCCGGGCATTGCGGATCCCTCGCCCCAGCGGATCAGCCTCTGCGTTTGATGACCTCTTGAAAAGGAAGAAATCTCCAAGGCCCAGCCATGGGATTCAAAAATGGGGCCAGCAGGAGCTCAGGGGCCAGAGACACAGGGAGAATGGAGAAAAGTCGGGCAGGAGAAGAAGAAGCAAAAGCCCAGCGAGGCCGGCCGGGCAGCGGGCACACCCTGGGGCAGGCGGCGCAGAAAGACCCCTTTGTTCAGCAGCGAGGTTAGCCGAGGTGAGGCCCACCCCCCACTTCCCTGACCCTGGGCAGAGCAGATCCCTTCACAGGGCCGGGCTGCGGGTGGGGCACGGGCCTGCAGGCGGCTGCTGGCCGGCCAAGGTGGCACAGGTGGGCAGGGGTCACACACACACACACACACACACACACCCTTAGCAGCCTGGCGATGCCTGCCGTCCACACATAGCAGGCGCCCCACAGGAGCAGAGCTCAGGAGCTAGATGCCAGGACTGGTGCCCGGGAGGCCCTCTGGCCTGCCACACCCCCGCGGCCCAGGGCAGCCTCCAGGGGAAGGAGGCTCCTCCCAATGGGTGCTGTGCTGTGTTGGGGCTCCCCCACCCCACTGCAGCGGAGGCCCCCACCAAGATCAGGCTCTCCCCAGCGTCAGCCAGAGTACAGGGGAGGCTGAGGCAGAGCGGACCCTCTGCTGTGCTGCTCATCCCCCCAGGCAACCCCCAAGCCCAGCTTGAGTGGGACAGGCAGGCCCTCCCCATCCACTTGGAGCTGTTCCCCATGCCCCCAAGAGCAAAGCTCTCCCCCTCTCAGCTCCATCCTCCCTTGACCTGAGAAGTGGGTCCCCCCCAGGTGTGATGGTGCACACCTGTCATCCCAGTACTGTGGAAGGCTGAGGCAGGAGGATCACAAACTCGAGTCCAGCCTGGGCAACAGAGCAAGACCCTGTCTCAAGAAAAGAAGAGAAGAGAAAGCTAAAAGAAAAAAGAGCTGGAGACGTAGCTCAACCCCAGTATGAAGGCCCTGGGTTCAATCCCCAGTACAAAGAAGGAGAAGGGAGGGAAGGAAGGAAGGAAAAGAGGAAGGGAGGAAGGGTTCCCCTTTCCAGGCAGTAGTGCCCTTCAGCTCCCACCCAGCCTGGCAGCAGAGGAGCTGGGCAGGAGGCCTGGCCTGCAGCCCTGGGTCCCTCATCGGTTGGCCTATCGCTAAGAGCAGCTGAAAGCAGGGAGTGAGGAAAGAGGAAAGGGGTGACCTCAGTGTTTCAGGCCCTGGCCTGGGAAGGGGACTCGGGAGGCAGGGAGGGAGCCGGGAGCAGGGCAGTGTAGTGCAGGTGTGGGGTCCTGACTGTCAAACTGCCATGCTCAAGTCCTGTCAACCCAGCTGAGCTGGGACTGACACCGCGGTCCCTTGTATGCACAGCCCCTGCACCCACATACCAGATCTTCATGGATCCAGAGCCTGGAGTCAGGTGCTCACGGGGTGGGGTGGGGTGCGGGACTCCTGAGGGTGCGGGGCGGAGGAGGGGAGGGGAGGAGGGGAGGAGGGCAGGGAGGCTGGGACGGTGGCCCTGGGGTCTCTGGGAGGGTCCGAGGTTCCCAGCCCCTCACCTGGGCACAATGTCAGCTGGCTGTCTATTGGGGCCTGGACCTTCGCCCCATAGGGCTGCACCCTATACCCCACAACCCAAAAGGCCTGCGGGCCCACCTGAACCCCTGGAGGGGAAGGCTCTGGGGTCACAGCCCAAGTCCTTCCCACCTGGCTCCCTCCCCTCCTGCTCCTCCCTCCTGGGCTTGGCTTTCTGAGGTGTCCCAGACCTCCGGGCTGCCCGAGGATCTGTACCCCTCTCTCAGCAGCTCCAGAGCCATGACTCCCCAAGGCTGGGGGCACAGACCTGGGAGGAGCCACAGACTTGGGGAGACTTTGCACCTTGCTCCGGAAGCCAACCCATCAGCTTGGCCCCCCTTTCCCAGGCCCCTGGTCCCCAGGCCCTGGGGAGCCCTGAGCAGCCCCCTTCTGGAAGAGGGCCAAGAGGACAGGGAAGGATGTTTATAAGCTGCTAAAAGGGAAGAGGAAGAGGGGAGGAGGCGGCAGGGAGGCCCAAGGCTCAGGTAGGAGGCTGAGGCCTCCGAGGCAGGAGGCGGGAGCCCAACATCTGGCTCTGAGGAGGTGGTGGCTGTGGTGGTGGCAGCCTGCCCATCCCTGGCCTTCGCCAGCGGCCTAGCACGCATCGCCCGACGGCGGCCGACCCAGCCTGTCCCTCCGCTGCCTCCACGCGGGGCCGGGACCGAGGGAGGAAGGCCGGAGCCGGCCAGGGCCAGGGCGGCGTGGCGCCGGCTCGCTGGGAGCCCGAGCTGCTCTCTGCTCTCCGCCGAGGCTCCACAGCTAATGGAAGGCTGGCAGCAGCAAATTGTTGTTTACTTTTAATTAAGTAAACAATGTCGGCTTTCCGCCTCCTCCCCTGCCACCCCAGCCAGTAATTTGGGGGATGACAATGGGTTGTTTCCTTCCTCCTGCCTCCGGCTCCCCAGCACTCCTGCCTGCGCTCGTCACACTCAGGGAACCTGCTGCTGGCAGGAAGGTCCCAGCCGTGGGCCACCTGCTGGGCCGGGCCGAGGTGACCCAGCTGTGCCCCATTTTCTCTCCTCCCCGGGCCCTGCTCTCCCACCAGTGTCTCTAAATCCCCCCCAGCCAGAAGCGCTGGGGACACAGCCCCCCAAAGTCCAGGCTGGGAAGGGCTCTCTCCATCCCCCTCCCTGGAGCCAGGGCAGGGAGAGCTTCCCGGAGGGCCCGGCCAGGCCGGGCACCCTGCGCCATAGCCCTGGACAGTTTTCCCTTCTGCTGCGCTGGCTTCAGGGCCTTGGTTTCCATGGCCGCTGCCCTGAAATTCCTCGAAATTCTTCACTTGTGAACAAGAGGCCCTGCGTTTTCCTTTCGCCCTGGGCCCCCGGAATTCTGCAGCTGGACCTGCTGGGAGGGAGTGTGTAGGGAGGGAGGCCCCCAAGACAGTGCGGGCTCCTGCCTGGGTGTGGGCGCCCCGACCCCCAACCCTGGCCGCAGACCACAGCAGGAGCCCTGCACTGGGGTGGGCGACCGGCTAAGGGGAACCCATGAGCCAGGCGCCCTGAGGGTGCAGTGCTCTGAAGCCGCCACACTCAGGGGCTCCCCAAAGCTCTCTGCGTGGCCTGGCTGCGGCCCTCGGCCCTCGTCTCCCAGCCCGGGCTCACCCCGTCCCTTGACCCCCCAGGGGTCGTTCCAGCCCCCTCCGGCTTCTCCACCGCCTCCAGCCGGGTGGGGTGCAGCTGCCAAGCTGGCGGGGCTGCATGCAATTTTAGCCACAGAGCAGGGCTCCTGGCTGGAAGCAATTTTCTCATTAGGACCCCGGGCCTGCCCGCCATGGACGCTCAGCCCTCACTCCCTCCTGCGAAACCGCACCCCACAGGCCTCCAGGCAGAACCCCACATACACAGGGGCCGCACGTGCGCCGCGGTGTCAAGGGTGGCCGTGGGGTCACCACCCCCAGCTGGGTGCCCTGGCAGGAGGTCTGTGGGGAGATGGAGGCTCCTTGCCAGGGCCCCTGCGCCTGGACAGACCCGGGGCAGGCTGCCCTAGGAGGAGGCTCCCGGGGGACCCTCTGGCCTCGGGGCTGTCATCACCCAGCCCCTTCCTGCTCAGCTGAACTGAGGTGAGCAGACCCCCTCCCCCACCCTCCCCCCATCTTCCCTCCTCCTCCCCTCCCCTCCCTAGCCACTCGGAGCAGAGGGTGGTCCCCGCCAGGAGGGGGAGCCCGGCTGGCAGGGAGGGGCAGCTCCTGGGAGACACATGTGGTTGGACTTAAAAAGCTATTAAGGAGCGAGGCGCTGGCGGGAGCCCGGCCGGCCCTAGCACCAGAGGCAGGGGGAGGGCAGATGCCGAGGCGGTGAGCTCAGCACCTCCCGCCCTCCCAGCAGGGCCCAGAGGACTCGGGGACCCTCACCCAGCAGGAGAGCGGGGCAGGCCCAGGGAGGGTGGCTGGCTGCTGGGCCTGGGCCGGGCCAGGATCCTAGAAAGCCCAGGATCCAGACATGGAGAGAGAGGCGGGCTTGTGGGGGAGCCGGGAGCTGGTGGGGGCTTGAGAGGAGACCAGGAGGACACAGAGGGCCCTCTGCTGCCCCCCGGCTGGCCGGAGGTCTCTTCAGGGGGCCCTGATGAGTCCGTACAGGGGAACTATGCAGAGAGCAGCCCAGCCAGGGAGGGAAACGGCCCCACCCGTCACGAGGCCAGAAAGAACCGACGGAAAGTTCCCCAGAGCCGCCAGCTTGTAAAAAGCTCCTTTTTTTTCCAAATTATGAACATTTTTTTTAACGGTGGGGGGGAGAAGCAATGGTGGAGGACTTAGGACCCTGCGTGCCTGGCTGCTGCTGCTGCTGCTGCTGTTGCTGCGGCGGTGTGTGACCCTGACTGGTGACAGGGCAGATCTGAGGACCTTCCAAACCCGCCTGCCCTGGGACCCCACCTCTCACAGCCCTCCACCAGGGCTGACTCAAGGGCACCCCCACTGCACCCACAGAGCAGAGCAAGATGGGGCTCGGGTGGGCACAGCAAGACCAGGCCTGGGAACAGCAGGCCTCGAGCCAGGGTCCTCCAGCCCCCCGACACCCACTGAGGCGAGGCTCCAGTAGTAGTGGTAGTAGCATGACGGGTGGTAAAGCGGCCTGGGCTTTGCGGAGAAGGTGAGGCTGCTATTGTCCCCATTTCTCCAGGTAACAAAACTGAGGCTCCTGGGGACCAATCACCATGGCCAGTCCCTGCCCTGCACCCAGGCCCTACAGGCCGAGGCCGGATCCTCCTGGGCCTCTCCCATGGGAGATCGGGGACCATGGTTGGGGGCTGTTCAGTGCCATCAGCCCAGGCCCGGTGCAGGCGCTGGGGGAGGAGCTGACCATGCAGCCAGCCAGGATCCCTGCTCAGGAAACTCGCGAAGAATGCAGCTGGCAGTAGGCCAGCAGGCCAGGACCACAAAGAGGCCTTTGTTTTAGAAGGTGTCCAGGGAGTGGACAGACAGAATGGCAGAGGTGGGCGGCATCCCTGGGGGCAGGACCAGGGCAGCAGGGATCCTGGAGTGTCCCTGGCACGCAAGCCCCTCAGGGTCTTCCACCAGGCCCAGCTGCCCAGCCCCCCTGCCCTCCGGCTGGGTTCTGTCCCCATCTGCTCCTCTGAACCCACTGAGGTCTGCTCTGTGGCTGGGGCTGCTCTGCAGGGAGGATGGGGGGGCACCAGGGAGCCCCGGGAAGGGACGCTGGTCTGGGGTACCCTGTGGGGGGCACCAGGATTGCCTGGGCCCTGCTGCCCTGGGAGGGGGAGGGCTCGGAATCACTTCTCTCCCCCTGTCCACCCAGCTTCTGTCGGGTTTCTCTGGCCCCTTCTTGGCATCTGGAAAAGTTTGGGAAACTTAAAATTTTTTTTGGAGATTTTGTCTATTGCTCCCCAGCCACAGCCAAGAGGAAGGAGGAAGAGGGGAGGTCTGGACGGCGGGGGACAGACAGCAGAATCAGGAGGGGAAAGAGGATGCCCCAAAGGGGGCCCCGAGGTACCCCCACCCAAGGTCAGTTTCCCGGGACCACCAGAAAGGTGCTGGACCATCAGGCTGACCCAGCACCTTCCTGGCAGCCCCTGCCTGCCCACCAGACAGATGGGGGCACAGCCTGGGCTTGGGTCCCACCAAGGGGTGATGGCCAGAGAGGGTGCCCAGCAGGACAAAGGAGGTCAAAGAAGGGGCAGCAGGGCCCCTGGGAGAGGACAGGAGCCATGGGGGCCTGCGAGACAGGTCTGGGGATGGCAGCCCTGGCCCCGGTGCCCTGCTCTGGTCCCGGAGGGCAGACTGCAGGACCATGACCTGGGGGCCCTGCCCCTGAGGATGCCAAGTGGGGATTCTGTGGGGCTCGGAGGACCAGGGAGGGGGTGCTCCCTGCATCACCCCATCACCCCGGGGCCACCAGGGTGCCAGTGGGAAAAGGTGCTGGGCAGCCCAGCAAGAGATGAAAGAGAAGGCAGGAGCAGGAGGGAGCAGGAAGCCAGAGGTGGGCCGGGGGCCCCCCACCCCACCACCACCACCACCACGCCAGGGCCAGGGCCAGCCAGGCCAGCGCCATCCTCCATCTCCCACAGGCACCTGCTAAGACAGAACATTGTGTTTCTCTAACCCCGGGGCCTGTTGACACAGATTAGTATCGCTGGTCAGGGGTCAATAGGGAAAGCTCTTGAGGTCGGGACCTGAGCAAGTGCAGTTGTAATGAGCCACGTGGGGAAGAGGCCCAGGCGGAGGAGAGGGCAGGAGGAGGCGGAGGAGGCCGCCCACCCCGCCCGGTGAGGAAGGGCTGCTCCCGCCCAGCCCAGCTGCGCCATCCATCCATCCATCCCTGGCCTGCTCCCGGGTGTGGGAGAGAGGAGTCCTCGGTGCTGGAGTCCCAGCTGGGCCAGGACATGGAGAGGCCGGCGGGCCTTACAGAAGGGAAGAGAATACAGACCTGTAACCCCAGCACTCGGGAGGCTGAGGCAGGAGGATCAGTGCAAGCTTGAGGCCAGCCTGGGCTGCGTAGTGAGTTCAAAGCCAGCCTGAGCTGCACAGTGAGACCCTGACTCAAAAAGGAGGGAAGGGAGGTGCGGTGGTCCTGACCTTCTTCCTCTACCTCAAGTGGCCACCAATGGACCCTGACCACACACCTGAGCTCCCTGGCCTGCAGTGAGGGGCACCATGTCTGCCCACCTGTCACCCACCTCCAGCCACCTGGTGGAGCCTGATCAGGGCCCCCTGGAGCCCCCCAGCCCCTGGGGACCTCTCGGCCCTGCCATCAGTACCAGAACCCAAGGTCCAACACCCAGCGAAACCCTGGAGTCTGCTCTGGAAGACGGGAACAGATGGAGGGAGGGGAACCCACTCCTGGGGGGACGAGTGCCGGGCCCAGGTCCTGTCACCTGTGGGGCTGGAAGACTGCACGTCCCCTCACATTGCCCTGGGCGCCCCCATCTGTCCTATGCTGTGGGAGCCGCCAAGGAGCAGGCCTGGGGGAGGGCAGGGGGATCCCACAACCCTGCACGTCTGCGCCTTAACCCTGATTTGCAGGTGGCCGGGCAGCACCCCTGGGCAGGAAGACGCACGGGACAGGAGGGACCAGAGGTCTTCTCCCTTGAGAAGGCGCACAGCCAGCTGGAGGGCGGATGCAGCTGTTCGGAGCGGCGCTCAAGAGTCCCTGAAAGGGCAGGGGCCGCAGCACCCATCGGTGAACACCCAGATAGGCACAGGCAGTGTGGCTACACTGTGGAGTATTACTCAGCCTTCAAAAGGGACCAAGTCCCATAAAAGCCACACAGCAGGCCGGGCTTGAACACACGCCCCCACGGGAGAAAATCATCACAAAGGCCGCACATTGCGTGATTCCCGTTTACGCCAAGTGCACAAACAGGCTGATCCACAGAGACAAGCAGGCGAGTGGGCACCCTGGGGACCACCTACCATCAGGTTGTACACAAAAACACAGACAACAACCCAAGGCCCGATGGGTCTGTGAACCCCTAAACCTGCTGAAAGCTGCAAATGCACTCGAGGCTCCTGGCCCCACTCAGGCTGGGCCACCTGCCACACAGCCACAGCTGAGTGGTCACCTCCCACCGAGCCCATTTTGTAACAAAGCACTGAACAAGTCTGTCCTGCAAGCCAGAACCTGAATGGGCCAGACGTGGTGGCTCACACCTGTGATCCCAGTGCTCAGGAGGCTGAGGCAGGAGGATCGCTGCAAGTTTGTGACCAGCCTGGGCTACAAAGTGAGCTCCAGGCCAGCCTGAACCGCATAGCAAGACCCTGTCTCAAAAAGAGAAAAAAAAGAAAAGAAAAAAGAACCTGAGGGCAGTGTGGGCACATTTCCCACCATTTTGGGAGGCCTCAGGGCTGCTGCAGGGCTCCTGCACAAGGGTCCCTCCTGGGCCGGGGTGTCAGGGCAATGTCCTGGCCCAGGAGAGATCACGCCCTGAGAGGAGCTGGAGCAGGCCCAGGGCAGCCACCAGCTAGCAGGTGACACGTGCAGGGCCTTCCCCGGTGAGGGAGCTGCTCCCACAGGTCTGGGCCGCACCCACGAACAGCAGCGTGGGGGACAGACAGACCGGGCGAGGCGGCAGAGCACAGTGGGCCCGGGGAGGCACGTGGGGAGAGGGCAGGGCACCTCCGGGGACCCAGCTTCCCTCCCTCCCAGGGCTCTGCACCCCACGTCTCCACCCTCCTGGTCCAGAGCAACAGCCCTGCCCCAGCTCTAGACCCTGGAGCCCAACACATGGCACCTCTCAAGGGTTTCTGGCACAGAGAGGAAGTTATTTCCTGGACGACGCAGCCACAAGCGCTCTGCACCTTTGTTCCCGGGCACGGTGCAGCCGGAGCCGACATTTTCTAATGGGGCCAGAGCAGAGCAACTCGAAATGGATTCAAGGAGGGGGCCGGGAGCGCTGGGAGACACGGCTGGCGTCCACCGGCTGCACAGCTAGCGAGAGCCTAGAATCCAGCAGCCAGGGTGTCCCGGGACGCTGGGCCATAAATCAACCCAGGTCGATTAACCGTTGGCGGCTCGGAGGTCGGGCTAAGGAAGCAGCAAGAAATCCTGCCTGGGTGTTTTGTTTTGTTTTGATGTGTTTTGTTTTGTTTTGCTTGTGGCGCTGGGTACTGCACCCAGAGCTTTTACCCCAAGCTACATCCCAGTCCCTTGTTTGCTTGTTTGTTTGTTTGAGACAGGGTCTCACTGTGCAGTCCATGCTGGCCTTGAGCTCACTCTGTAGCCCAGGCTGGTCTCGAAATCACAGACATCCTCTTGCCTCAGCCTCCCAAGGGTTGGGATGACAGGTGTGCCCACCACACCTGGCTTTTTTTAACTTTTCATTTTGAGACCGGTGTTGCTAAGTTGCCAGGTTACCGAGGCTGGGCTCCAACCTGCAGGCCCCTGCCTCAGCCTCTCGAGGGCGACGTGCCCAGCCTCACGCCAGGTGAGAGATCCTATGTTTGCAACAAGAACACTGAGCGGCCCTGCAGAGGAGCGCGAGTCTGTGGGGGGATGGAGGGTCCCCCGTCCAAGGTGCTGCTGATACTGATCCCCAGAATCAACCTGCTGGATCTGGGGCAGCAGGAGGAACAGTCTCCTCTGGAACCGACCTGAAGTCCAAGTTCCAGAGCCGCTGGCCTCGTGGGGAGGACGTCCCAGCGTGCCACATGTGGCCCGGTGACTGGGGCCAGGGACAACACTGCAGAGGGAAGACAGCTGTCCCAGCACCCCCAGAAGCTGCCACTGCTCGCCGCCTGCTCCCCTGCCTCCTCTGGGCTCCTGACATTGCAGGCACACGGAGACACACGACACAAAAAGACACCGGCATGGGGGGGCCTGGGTGGAACCAGCGCCTCAAAGCCCTATTTACAGACATTTTACCAAACAAAACATCAACTCCCTACGTCTGTGACAGGGGCCCCTCCCCGCCTGTCAGCCCGATCCCTCCGAGAGGGGGTCCCCGGCACGGAGCCGCAGAAACCCTGGGAAGGGAAGAGGGAAGAAAAGGAGCACGCGTGAGGCAAGAGAAGGTAAAATTATAAGGTTGGAGCTGTCAAGACAGAGAAAAAGGGGGGGACGCAAAGCGACTCCATGATCAGGGACTCGTGTGAAGCTCTGCGGATCTCACTACAGCCGGAAACCTCACACTTTGTCTGCGGGAAAGGCCCATCCTCCCGCACCCCGCAGGCCGCTCCCCATGCCCACCTGCAAGGGGCACAGTGCGGGGGCCCAGGTCAGAAACCGAGGCACAGCAGGGGCAGATGTGCCCACAGGGACACTGCCCCTGTCACAGGACCACGCGGCGTTCATGGAGCCGGCGCCACTCTGCCTGGTCCTGCAAGACGGGGCTTCCATCCTGGGAGCCTGGGGGCTTGGGCCCTCAGCCCAGCCCCTCAAGGGCACCCACAGGTGGGTGGGTGGGTGCAGTGGGGCTGCCTCCTGCGCTGGAGGAGGGAGTGGCATCCAGATACAGGAAAGGAAGTGGGCTTGAGTATCCCAGTCTGCAGTCCCCAGGATGGCGGGGTCACCAGCCTGCCTTCTGCCTGTCGGGGTTCCCGGCCTGAGACCCTGGACACCAGCCGCAGGTGGCTGAGCAGCACTCCTGCCTCCTCCAAGGGGACAGACACCGAGGGGGGCAGAGGACGGCCTATCCTCTTCCTCAGGAGAGCCCGAGTCACACGGCCCTGGGGTACACTGGGGGCGTCTCTCTGTCTGCCCACACATGGGCCCTCAGCAGAAAGCCACTGACCTCCAAGTCGCTTCCTCCACCCCTAGGGGGCCAGGCCCTGGGCACATGGGGTCGTCAAAGCTCCCTGAGGGCAGGCAGGCCCCACCTTCACACCCTGGAGCCTGCGGCTACTTCCCTGGCACCTCTCCAGCCCCCTCAGCTCCAGATAATCACCCCTCCTTCTCCATTCTCCCCCCACCCCGCATCCAAGCGGGCACAGGACCATTTAGCAGCAGCTTCCAGCGGGGCGGGGTGGGTTCCCCACCGCTGGCAGTGCCCTATAATTACAGCAATTGAAATCTCTTACTAACAGGTAGATTAATAGCGAGGCAGGTTCACAAAGGGCCGGGGAAGGGGCTGCTAGGGGAGCCTGAAGGCAGGGCCTGAGGCTTCCCAGCAAGTGTGCCCCAAGCCCCACCCCACCCCTGCACAAGATCTGGGCCTCTACTGGGGGAGCACGCTGCTGCACCCCTACTAACTTGGGGCCAGGGCCTGGTTGCTATGCCATCCCTGGGTTTCTGAGTCCTCCCAGAAGCAACAGGAATCTGACCCTCAGGACCTAAGAGGTTTCCCCCTGCACTTGTCGGGTGTGGTCCATGCCACCATGCAGTGGGCACCCACAGAGGCTCCCAGACCCCCAGGTCACAGAGGTCTCTGGACCTCCAGGTGGGAGAACGCATGGGCCTGGCCCCGAGTGGCCTGGCAGTGGCTGTGCTGGGGGAAGCAGAGCAGGTCCAGTGCCTACAAGTGAGGTCCCCAGGGCGAGGGTGGCAACCTGGCTCTGACCTCGGGGCCAGCCTTGGGGGTCAGCAGTGGCCATGTCCCCAGGAGCTCGGCGGTGGTGCTGGGTCTGCCACCACCAAGGCGCCAGCGTGGCCCCTGCTCTGCACCAGGCAGTGTCCAGGACCCC
The DNA here is from genome assembly GCA_004027455.1 of Hydrochoerus hydrochaeris. Lineage (NCBI taxonomy): Eukaryota > Metazoa > Chordata > Mammalia > Rodentia > Hydrochaeridae > Hydrochoerus > Hydrochoerus hydrochaeris. The sequence goes on from PVLA01011363.1 coordinate 11,885, forward strand.
TGCCACCGCTGTCCCACACCAGGAGCTGGCAGGCAACAGCCCTGCTGGGCCCTGGAGGGGCCACCCCTTCCAGGGGTGCAGGCAGGGAGCAGCTGCAGAAGCCTGGGGACCTCGGACTGCAGGGATGCGTGTGGCTGATGCCCACTTGAACTCTCACCGTGGGTAACGGTGCATGTCCATGGGGGGATATAGGGGGATGGACAGGAGGCAAGGCTGGCTCGGGAGGGGACATGCACATGACTCGGGACAGCAGTGGCCTTCCCAGAGGGCCCTGAGTACCAGGAGCAGGGCACGGCCTGGGAACGCCAAAAGGAAATATCGAATTCCCAGAAGGAAGAGGACAGAAGTTGCCAGACATGCTGAAAACTGGGGGTAAGGCCACCAATAATGAAAGTCGCTCAGCCACTAAAAACAAGATCTTAAAAAAAAAATAGTGGCATGGTAAAGTACACAATGGTCCTAATTTTATTTTTCTTTTGGAGACAGGGTCTTGCTACGCAGTTCAGGCTGGCCTTGAACCCACAGAACCTCACAGCGATCCTCCCGCCTCAGCCTCCCCAGTGCTGGAAATAGGAATACAGGCGTGCACTACTATGCCTGTCTCCCATGAACTCCGACTTTAAAAACACAAAGCAAGTGTGGTAGATACAAATATACCAAAAAAAAAAAAAAGTTAATAGTGGTTATTTCTGTGGGAGACGTGGGCTAATGCTCATTCCTCCAGTTCCTTCTTTTGGTCCCAGAGATGAACCCAGGCGCTGAGCCACACCCTGGCCCTCTTCATCTCTTCGGAGACAGGGCCTTGCTAAGCTGCCAAGGTGGGCTCATGTGTTTACCCTCCTGCCTCGGCTTCTCCAAGAGCACACCCAGCTCTGGTTTCGCATTTGTGTGATGAATTTGTGCTGCTCCCCTGCCCACCCTCCTCCCCTTCTCTTCTCCCTCCCTCTTGGCAGAGCCAGGAATTGAACCCAGGGCCTCGGGCTCCTGGGCCAAGGTTCCACCTCTGAGCTGCACCTCCAGCCCCAGGCACCAGCCCTGTAATCAGAAAAATGCCTTCTAAACAGTGGCCAGTCATGGTGAGGAAGCCAGACAGGGCCACTGAGCCAGCCCCTGACCAGCGGGCGAAGGCCCTGTGTTGTATCCATGCCCACTCGCTATGTGACTCCCATCTGAACCCGATTTGATCAGCTTTACCTAAGCAATCACAATTGTAATCTTACTGATTGACCGCATTTCCGCCCCACCTCACGCCTGCCTTGCGAGTTCTCCTGCCTCACCTCGTGGTTTTGCTCTATAAAATCCCTAGAAAAACAGGGTCCTTGGCAACCCACTCAGGACCCCTTCTGTCTCCCACTTGGGGAGAAGCTTCCTTCTCTCAATAAATATGTTCTGCTTTCAAAAAAATAAAACAATTGACTGACGAGAGATGGTCTGTCTCGATTATCTCCAAATAATGCAACACTGTGGGTCTGGCGGAGTCCAGACCCATGGACTTTCCTCTCCTGCTCTCCCGCAGGGCAGGCACCCAGGCTGGGCCAAGGAAAGGCAAGAGGAGGCGGCTGCTGAGGGTCATAAGGTGGAGGCAGAGAGCTGGAATTCACTGGGAAACCATGGCTGCAGTGCAGAATCAACTCTGGGAAGGCTCAGAGAGGCCAGCGCACATGGGAGGGCATGCATGTGTGTGCCTGTGTGGAGAGACAAACAGCCCTCCTGGCCCCATTCCTTCCTCAAGCCACTGCCAATCACCCACGCTGGCCACCAGAGCTGGGCACGGGCAGCGCCGGTCCAGGACCTGGGGCAGGGCGTGGGGAGAATGTCCAGGTCTCTGAGGCCCCTGGGAGAGTGGGGAGGCCACATATGACCTCAGAGCCAAGGTGAGCAGTTTTGCTGGCCCAGGTTGCTGCCTGCAGCCCGTGCCTCGCACACTGGCCAGGCTGGTGAGCTGGAGCTCCGGGCCGGGAGCAGAGGGGGTCCCGTGCTCGGGGTCCCCCAGAGGTGGCTGTGTGTGTGTGATTGCCCACAGGATGGCGTGTGGTAGGCACAGGTGGGACAAGGGAGGCTGTGGAGCCGGGGCGACATGGGGTACTGGGGCGGGGGCGCCCCCTTTGCTCAGGCCTCACCCCTGTTAAGGGGCGACACAGACTTCAGCAGGCAAAGCCCTCTCCGCCTCTCAGCCCAGAGCTGCTGCCTCTCCTGCCGGCCCCCTTCAGCGTTCCAGAGGCTTCTCCCGCCCCTCGAACAGGCGGCCTTCAGGCCTCCTCACCGGCGCACACACCATCGCGGGCCTCAGCGTCACCTGGATGTCGGGGTGTTGCTGCCCCCCATCTGACAAAACCACAGGCTGGACAAGAGCAGGCCAACTCAAAGGCCTGGCTCGGGGTCCCAGGCTCGCAAACCAACCTGCACGAGCGCGGCGGCGGTGGATGGGTGTGGTGGGGCAGGGCAGCGTTCCAGGGACAGCGTGCCCACCGCCCTCCGCGCACAGACGGGCCCAGGCCCAGGCCCAGAGCATCCCCACAGCCAACGCGCGTGGCTGGAGACCAAGCCGGGCTGGCCTCTCCGAGCGCGAAGTCTGATCTTACATCTTACGTGGCAGCCACCATCCTTGGTACCTCCCGCCCCATGTGGCCGGGACGCTGCCCGCAGCAGCGTGGCCGTAGCAGACCATGTGCTCACGTGCAGCCAATGTGTGTGCTGTTTCATTTAGAAGGAACTCGTGCACTTGAATCTGTGCCCAGAGATCTGTGCTGGGCCCACTTTATAAACTGTGATACCATAAATAAGTGAGAGAAACCTGGCCCATCCTCAGGGCAGCGGCCTCTCCCTGGGCCCTGCTCTCGGGCTGGCAATATCCTGAGGACAACGGCTCCGGGGAGCAGTGGCTTTGGGTCCGGAGCCAGCACCACTCCCCAGAGCTCCCTGCACTGGGCCGGGCCCTGCACTCAGACCCTGTCCCCGGGCTGATCGGCTGTCTCCGGCTCAAATCCAAGCTCCACAGTCAGCTTGGTGCACACGGTGGGGCCACAGACGCCTGCCAGTCCCCTCGGTGGGCTGGACCCCAACTGTCACCTGGGGCCAGGCCCAGGCTCCCACAGAAGGTGACCCAGGGGGCCACGCGATGCCCGTCATGAGGGACAGAGGGCGCCACATCAATCACAGCCGGTAGCAAACCAAGCAGAAGGGAGGCACAGGAGACAGCCTGGGAGTGACATCTCCCACCCGGGAAGGGGACTTCCCTTCTGGTGACCCTGTGTAGCCGCCCAGCTCCTCCCAGGAGCTCCTGAGGGGGCACTGCCGGGGTCTGCCACCGGCTGTTGGGGGATGCAGCTCCTGCCCTGGTCTACATAGAAAAGCTGGCCTGAAGGGCAGTGGAAGTGGGCGGCTTCCGCCCTTTGGTGGCCGGTGAGGTAGAGCTAGCGGGTAATTTCCACTTTTTCTTTCTCTTTCTTTGGACAGGTGCAGGATCCATGGTGCTTCCTGGCTGCCCTTGCTGGACACCGTTTCGCTTCCAAGCCCTTGGAGCCCCAGGGTCCCTAGCTAGCGAAGGCCGTCCAGCCCCCGGACATCCACGGTGCCCAACTCCAGCTGTGACAAGTGTCAGGAACACTGGACAATGTTCCTCCCAGGGCACGTCACCCTGGGGTGAAAGCTGCTGCTCCAGGGTAACCAACCGTGCTGCCTCTCCAACCCGGGACTGGGGCCTCTGGGTGCCTCACCCGGGAAACTCCCAGGTCCCCTGGGACACACTGGTCACTGTCCCGGGCTCAGAATAAGTTTGGGGCCCCCACCTGCTGACAAAGCAAAGCTGCTCCCCACTCCGGACCATGAGGGCCGGCCTCTGGCACTCCAAAGAGACCACCGCCTGTCTAAGTTTCCCATATTTTTTCTGTTACTAAGGCTCATATTGGCCCAACACTGCTGGTGGGGGAGGCAGCCACACCCCAAGGGGAACAGGACAGGAACCAGACCCCGGGTCTGTCCAGGTTCCACTCCATTTCGGCAAGGGGCTCAGAGCCCTGGCAAGGCCACCTGGGAGCACGACGAGAAGCCCGGGCACCCTCTCTCCCAGCCCCGCACGGGGGAGGGCACAGGACCCTCTGCGGGACGCAGGACAGGAAAGGCTGGGTAGGACATGGAGAGCATATGGCCTGCCTCGCTGCCATGCCCTAGGACTCCCCCCCGAGACCCTGCCCTGTCCGCTCTCGGTCCAGCACCCACCCCTGCCCTGGCTTCCACCCATGTGCCCCCTCCCCTTGGGACCTCTCTGCCTTGGGTCCCCTGGGGAGCATTCCTGTTACTAAGGAAATGATGATGTTATGTGGCCGGGTGGGGCCGCAGGGCCCCCCTCCCACCCCCTAACTAGGTACCGTGCTCACTGACGTCACAGCTCAAAAATTTATAGCCCAGTGCGGGTATTTATAAGGTGGCTCTGGTGTGACCACATATTCTGTGTGGGGCTGGTGGCTATTTATAGCTGGAGGATATGCACTTATTACACCCCCTGTCTGTATTCTGAGCCACCTGTTATATAACTGCTATTATGCAATAACGCCCATTATATAAAAATTATGCGCTAATGGGGACATACTCTGTGGCCCCGGGGCAGCAGACTCGGGCCTCCCGCGGCTCGCCTAAGGGCGTGGGGCGTCCCTGCGCCTGCCGGCCAGGAGAGTCACCAGGTGTCACCCTACTCCCAGCCGTCTCTGCCATCCCGGCCCGCTCTCCGTCCCTTCTGGTTTCTGGTTTCCCCAGCCCGAGCCTGGACACCGCTTGCTCTCTTTCTCTCCCTGTGCTGCATCTCTGGGCTCAAAACAAAGATGAGCTGGCAGAGATCCTGAGCTGGTGCTGCCCGCACATGCGCACCAGCCTACGGCGGTGGCTCTGGGAAGCTGGCGCCCAGCAGAGGACCCACTGGCCACAGGCAGCGCCCTCGGTCCCGATGCCGGGAGCCCACAGGCACACCGGGGACGGCCACGCTGGGGACGGCCACACCAGGGATAGCCACGCCGGGGACGGCAGTGGGACTTCTCGGGGCCTCCTTCCTGCCCCGCCACGGGCTGAGTGGCCAGGGGTGAGAGCAGCCCGGGGCAGACACCAGCACGCGCTGGGCATCTCCCAGGGAGGACAAGCTAGAGGAGGGGACGGGGACAGGGGCTCGGCATCCCCGAGGACACAGCACCGGTGTGGGGGGCGGGTGCAGCCCTCGTGGTGCTCCACAGAGCCAATCCAATTAGCCCAAACACACTGTCTGCTCTGAAAATAGATATCGCTATATTTAAAAGTTACTTGGTCTATAAATTGGTGAAGAAACGCACATCACTGACATGGATCTGTCAGCGAGGCCCAGGCAGACGCGGAGGGGTGACTGGGGGTAGCTGCCCGTCTTTACTGCCGCTAGCATTAAAATTTTCAGGGTACCTTTTACTATTCTAAGTTAAACATCTAATATGTCAGATAGAGTCCTGCTAAGACCCGGCCCTGGCAGTTCTGCTCTCTGTGTCCCATACTGCAGGGGTTGGGGACCTGGGGGTTCTGGGGGATCACCGGCTCCCTGCACAGCCTGGGTCAGCCCCGTACCAGCCAGGCCTCAGGGCAGCAGCCCAGCACGGACCGAGCCCTCAGCACAGATTAGAGCCGGCCTCTGACCCCCCCGAAGACACAGCCCAGGTCGGGGGGCCTGGGTTGGGCTGCCCAGACAGGGCCACGGCACAGGACGTGGGAGGGGACAGCAGGGCACACAGCACAGCCCCAGTGCCCACGGTGAATGAGGCCCTGCCCCGGAGGAGAGGCGAGAGGCAGACAAGCGCAGAGGTGGTTTCTGAACCAGATTCTTGTGGGCCTGAGGCTCTCTGCTGAGGGTGACCCTGCCTCTGGGGACACGAGGGGACATCTGGAAACTTTCTCGGCTGTCACGGCAGGGGAGGCAGGGGTGCCTGACAGTCCGAGGCCTGAGGCAGAGATGCTGCTAGCTGCTTCTGATGCCCAGTGTGACCTCTGACACGGAACCACCCGGCCTGAGTGTCAGCCAGGCCACGTCAGGGAAGCCCTGCCCAGGCACTGGGGGTAGACAAAGGGAAGCCTCTCCTGTTCCGTCCACGAAGGCCAAGGGCAGTCTCAGCTGGGAAACACAGCCTCTAGCCACCACCCAGCCAGTAGGAGAATCCACTTCAGAATTTTCAACTTTACGTGAGGTCACGCGGTTCCATGGCATAAAATTGGCTCAGCACGTGCAAAAGCCCTGGGTTTGACCATCAGCACTGGAGGAAGGAAAGGAAAGGAGGGAGGGAGGGAATGAAGGAGGCGGAGGGCGCAGGGTGACGCTGGGAAGAAGGGTGGGAGGTAAAGGATGGGAGCTCACTGCAAACCTCGCAGCACCTCTGGCTAATCAGGATGTCTGTGTCCATCTTTATCTAAAACTGTGGTTCCAAGCAGACCCCCTCACCCCCCAAAAAGGGGGTGGCAGAGCAAAGATCAGGGATCACAAAATTCAGCCAAGCCTGGCTGGACCCAGCCCTTGCCACCCCACAGTCTCCGCCTGCACAGGGCAGAGGGCACAGGACAGAGGACAGAGGGTGCAGGGCGGACCTGTCCCTGCTGCAGGACAGTGGGCAGTGCAGACAGCCAGCCTGCGGCCTCCTCTGCTGCTGCCTGCCCAGGTTCCAGGAGGTAAGCGGGAGGCAGGGCTGGGGCTGTACCTGCTCTCTCTGCCCCGGAACCCTGCAGCTGGGGGACTCTGAGCAGAGCCTGAAGCTGGGCCCCGGCACCCTGGAAAGCCGTGGTGGAGACCACCGAGGTGGCACTGCTCCCACTGGACCCTTGAGGCTGACTCCATGGAGACCCTGCCACAGCCCTCAACCAAGGGAGGCCAAGGAGCTCTGTGGTCCCCAGGCTGGGGTGCCGGGGCCCAGAACCAGATTCCAGCTCCTTCTGCAGAAACCCCCCCAGTGTCCTGAGCCCCCGTGACACCTGGGTCCTCTGCTGCGCACCCAGGGAAGACTGGTACCTGCCCTGTGCCTGTGAGCTCAGCCACCATGAGCAGGACACTGTCCAGCAGGCGGAAAGGGCATGGGCAGCTGGCAAGGATGCGCTGCCCCCTCACTGCCTTCAGAGGTCTACTGCTCGGGGCAGCCAGGTTACCTGCCCAGGTCTGATTGGCAGATTCCTCCACATGGGGACCCCCAGCTGTCAGCTGGGGGCACCCACCCCTGGCCGGCAGCACAGCTCCAACCAGAATGGGTGCGGGAGCTAGAGCTAGAGCAGGGGGCCGTCGCTTCTGCCCAGCAATGGGGACAAACTGGGGACCCCAACTGAAGGTGCCCTTGAAGCGAATGCGAATCCTGCCAATAACAACAAACGGGGCCTGATCTAGGACCAGCCGGAGCGCCCCATCACTGCAGGACCACCGACAGTGGGGAGCAGAGCAGGGCACCCTGGCGACAGCCGCGGCAGCTGGTGGGGAACCAGTCATGGGAGATGGGGCAGCGAGGGGCACCCCAAGATGTATGTTTTAGATCTCCAGGGGCCAGGAGCTCGGAACGAGCAGCCACTGAGCTCAGCAGAGAACCCAGACACCCGAGGGTAATTCGGCCCGGCCGAGCCTCCACCCCACCCCCTCCCAGGCTGCTCGGTGCCACCGATGCCACCAGTGCCAGCAGCCTCGCTCCCCCGCGCTTAAAATGGCGATGGCGGCCACAGGGCCGGGCTTTTGTCGTGCTGTTTTCCACGGTGCCCTTGGTGCCAAGAAAAACCTATCATCAGAAATGCCATCGGCTATATTTATCTATCTCTCAGCCCCCCAGCCTCCTCCTCCCGTCTGCCAAGCAGGCCCCACACAGCCCCCCCACAGGCACACGTGCCCGGTGCCAGGCCGGGGACCACCTGCCCAAGCCTGGGTCCCTACCACCCCGACATGCGGATGTGGCCGCGGGTGTCAGCTGTCCTGGCCTCGGGTAAGGGCGGCCCTGTGCCCCTCGCCAGCCAGGGCCCAGCGATGCCAGGCTGCCCGGGGGTCCACTGAGGACAGGCCCTCAGGGGTGCCTGGACGCTAACCGGGTGGGCCTCCCCTCTGTCTGCTCCTCACTGCCATCGCTGGGCCCAAGCCAGGCCCAGCCTAGGCCAAGGTCCCATCCTTGGCAGCTGAGAGGGCACAGGGTGGAGTCTAGGGCACACACGGAAGCGGCGGAGTGCGGTTTGTGGCCAGCCCGGTCTGCAACAGTGACAACTCCTCTGCAGACGCGGACAGCGGCACTGACCCCTGGCACGGCTCTTCCTTCCTCTGCCCCAGCCTCAGGTCCCACGCGTGAGCCCGAGGGTGCTGGGCTGTACCCCACCTCCTGCACCGCACTGGGGGGCACCCTGCGGCCCCTGTCCTCGTCACTCCCAGAAAGCCACTTGCCTCCACATCCCCAACTAAGAAAGGAGTTCCAGGGAGCCGACTCCACTGAGAACGAAGCAACCCAAATACAAATTTTAAAACCCAGAAGGCCTTTTTCTCTCAGCCCCCTCCCCCCCTGCTGGCAAATGAAAACAAACAAGAAATCAAAGAGGCCTTTTGTGCGAGCCCCGCGCTGACATGGCTGGGCCTTTGAAAAGACTTCTGAATCGGACACTGAGGGATAAAATAACTGAAGCGTGGCCGCTCCTGAGACGGGGGCGGGGCACACAGGCGCAAGAAAGGGGTGGGGAGGCAGCTACCAACTCCCCAGCTGACGGGACTCCAAGAGCACCCAGGCAGGCCAGGACGGGTGCTGGCTTCTCTGCCCCTCGGGCCTGTCCTCCTGTCCCCAGTCTCCCAGCACCGCAGTGGACAAGGTCCCCCACTTCCGGCGCCCAGAGGTTGCCCCACCTGGGCTCCCTGCACTGGGCTCCTGCCCACAGGACGAAGCTTTCCAGAAGCCTGCACCAGGCCTCCTCCTGCAGTCGCAGCCGGTGCTGGAGGTGGGGATCTGCTTATGGGACACGCGGCACCCTGAGGCCAGGTCTTGCCCTCGGGAGGGTGGCTAAGTGCAGCCTCAGGGATAAAGGCTGTGCTCCCTCGGGGAGCCCTGGCTTCTGGACCTGGCCCTGCTGCTGAAGGTCCCTCTTCCTCTGGGCTGGCCAGGAGCATGGCGGGTCGCCAGACGGAAACCACCACAGGCCTGGCCACCGAGCCCCAGGCCAGGCAAGGGCGACTTTTCCCTCCTGCTGCTGCAGCCCCTGTGAACACCTCCCAGGAGACCCCGTGCACGCAGGCAGTGGGGTTGTGGACTTGGGGAGCCTGAGGCCCACTTGGGCACCCTGCTGTCTCCCACAAGGCCAGGGCTGGCACCCAGAGTCCGACTACACACCCTGTCTCACCCAGGGCCTCGGGAGGCAGGAGCACAGGCGTCACGGGCAGGCATCCGGACCTGCGAGGTTCTCAGGGGCCAAGGTCAGGGAGCCCGGCCGTCATCACGTCACCAGGACACGCGGTCAGCTGGGACCCATATGTTTTAGTCTACATGCTCTAGTTTAACAAGTCCTGGTGTCAGAACAAAGCAGGGGAGGCCTCCAGGAGGCGGTGACCACATGGCAAGGGCACTAGGAGTTTTGTCACACGTGGGAGATAGCTCCCTGGGGACAGGGACAGCAGGGACAGGGAGAATGGACTTCCATGGGAAGCCACCTGGGTTGCCGCTTCAGACAGAGTCCAGGGCCTCAGGCAGAGGTAACGGGAGGACTGCGAGGCCAGCGGATGGCCAGGTGTCGTGCTCACAGCTGTGGTCGTCTGCCCACCGCCTGCCGCTCCAGACCTCCGCGCTGACCCTAACCTGCAGGCCACCCTCTGAGCCAGAGGCACAGGAGACCATGACAGCGACCCGAGCTGACCTTCGAACAGCAGTGAACTGCGTCCAGGGCATCCCCAAGGGAGTCACGAATCGGTCTGGAGAGAATCCGTGCACTTTGTATACCGTGTCCACGGGTTTCCTGGCCACAGCAGCCTTCGCCAGCTCTGGCACCAGAGGGCGCTGCCTCGAGCACCCAGGCCAGTGGCAGCTCCGGACCCCAAAGAAGAAGAGGACCAGCTCCGTGGCCCAGGGGCCACGTAGGACACACCAACAGCACACCAGATGGGCTGGCCCCCAGTGGGGGCCTAGGAGGCCTCACTGGCAGACACGGCAGAACGATGCCCTTGTGCCCAGGAGGCTGCCAAGAGAGACCCCACCTGAGCACAGACAGATGGCACAAAGCTCCCGGGACAAACCCCAGGCACTGACCCACCTCCCACGCTGGGGAGGCCAGGTCCAGCCTGACTCTGCAATACCCAGGGCCGTGCAGCTATACAAGGGACAGGGAAACCTCGGGACCCACGGCAGGGCAGCCACAGAAAGCATGAGTGAAACGGACACCGAGGGGGAGAAGGACGCCGACAGTGACCGCCGGGCCCAGCACCTCAAGGCAGAGTGACCACCGCCCACCGCGGCAGACATTTTTGGACGCTGATTCGGACAGATGATAAGCCTGAGCTGGGATATTATCGGAGACACGGGACGCCAACTGGGTTCCCCTCGCTACCAGAGGAACTCATCCGGGCTCTGGAGCAGGTGCTCACCAGGGCGAGGCGGTCGGGCCGCCAGAGTCCAAGAGTCTGTGGCCAGCCTGAGCAGCACAGAGAAGCTGTGGACCCTGGGCAGGAAGGAAGGGGAAGAGGGGAGGAGAGAGCACAGAGAGGAGGAAGGAAGGGGGTAGAGACCCTGTCACTTTCCCGTAGGTGTGATAGTGGTATCTGGGTCAGTTTTTCAAGAGCCTTTAGCTTTTTTTTTTGGTCTTTTTGAGACAGGGTCTCGCTCTGCAGTCCAGGCTGGCCTTGAACTCACCATATAGCCCAGGCTGGCCTGGAACTCACAGCAATCCTCCTGCCTCAGCCTCTTAAGCAATGGGATGACAGACGCGTGCAACCACGCCCGGCTCTGGGCCCTTTATCTTTGGGGATGTGCACGGGAACATTTACTGACAGAAGGCCAGAAGGCCACGGTGCCTGGATTTCTTCTAGGTAACCCAGCACTGTGGAAGTGGAGGAAGGCGAAGGGATACTGGCCCTGAGTTGGTGACTGCGGGCACCCGGGATGGGCCCGAGGGGCACCCCGTCCTAAAGAGCCGGGTAAAGGGAGAAGTTGGAACTCATGGCTCCCGCCTGAGGGAGCTGGCAGGGAGGAGTGGTTGCGTTCCACCCCACGTTTTAGCAGTTTGGGGCTTTTCTGTCTTTCCCAGGACTGGAGTCTGGGGTCAGGGACGGCCTACAGGCCTCTAGAGATGACCTTGCGTTGCTCCAAGCCCGCTTGACTGCTCAGGCTCACAGGCACAGAGGTTCTGCTGCTCACCCCGCTCTCTCTCGGCCAGTCGCCCGCACTGCACCGTGACACTGCTTTTGGGCAGAAGGACATTCCCAGGAAAGGGCTGTCCTCCTGTCTGTGGCAGGACTCTGACAACTCCCTGCCTCAACTTCCTTTATTTTGTTCATGAGCCAAGGTCTCACTGTATAATTCAGGCTGGCCTTGAAGTCGCCGTGAGCCTCCTGCCTCAGCCTCCTGCGTGCTGGGGTAACAGGCGTGTACCACTGTGCCAGGCTCAATGGTCTCTCACTGGGTTTGCACACTAACACTCAAACCCAGAGCCTCTGCGCTGAGCGACACACACCTCAGCCCTCTGTCCTCCGAGACAGGGCCGGGACCAGCTGCCAAACTGCCCACACCAGGCCCGCTCTGATGCCCCCCCCGCCTTGGTCTCCCCGAGCACTGGCATCACAGTGGGTGATGCTACACCCGGGTTCTTCTGCCCAGCTTTAGGGGAGGAAAAGCCAGTCCTGGCAGACTCCAAAGCTGCTCCCGCCTGGGTTCTGGCCACCATGGCCTCTGCCCCACTGCTGGTCCCGGGAAGCAGCAAGTGGAGGTTCCGCTGGGGACATCAGAGGGCCTGGGCTTGGAGACGCCCGACGCCACTGAGGGTTGGCTTTGCCAGCCAACAATGGCTCTGCAGAAGCTGTGCTCATGCGCCACCATCACGAGACCCCCGCCCCAGCCAAGAGGGGCCAGTGCACCAGCGCACCCACATTTTCCCTGGAAAGGCCCAGAAGCAGAGCCCTACATGCACTGACAGGATGTGCAGTCTGGGGCCTGAGGTCTGGAGAGCTTGTCCTGGGTTCTCCCCTCGCAGTGCGGAGATGGGCCGGGGCTGGTACCCCCAAGCAAGCAACCTCATTTGGGGGGGGGGCTGTGGGCACGGCTGCCCTGACCCCTGTCTGGTCAGTCCAGGACCCTGGAGGCTGGCCAGGAAACAGCCCCCGCGCCACGCACACGTCCTCCTGCCTCAGCCTCACACCAGCAGCAGTCAAGAATCCGGCCTAAATAAGAGACCAGGGAAGCCGTTTGGCTTCAGGTGCCAGACGGACAGAGGGAGGAAGGCACTGACTTTTGTCACAGATGCTCTTGGACTCTGAGTTCACAAGCCAGAATCCCCTTGCTTTGGGAAGCTGTCCAATGGACGCCCCCTCAAGCTCTGGGCTCCGCCGGACCCGCCGGACCCCAGGCCCCTCCAACACCCTGGTGCACACCCTCCTACCGAGACACTGAGGGGTAAAGTTTCCCTCTTATCTCTTTTCCAATAAGAGATGAAAAGAAAACGTATGCAAGCTGGGGGAGGAACAAGGGGCCCTTGGGCCTTTTTCATGAGGGGTGATAACTGTCACAGATAGAGGCCCAGGAAGATCCACAGAAGTAGGCAAGGCCTGGGGCAGCATCCACTGCCCCCAGCCAGCCCCAAAGCCAGACACAGTGGTGCATTCCTGGAACCCCAGCGCAGGGGAAGCTGAGGCAGGAGGATCAAAGTGAGTTCAAAGCCAACCTGGGCAGCATAGTGAATTCACGGCCAGCCTGAACTGCACAGCAAGATTCTGTCCCCCAAACATAAGAGAGAGGAGGAACATGAGACTCCAATGCCGCCTTTTCCTCCCTAGAGCTCTGCAAAATATACCAGGGTGTTCACTCGCAGAGAGAGAAATTACATTGGTGAAACAACTCCCCCCACCACCCAATTTTATCTCTGGGTCCAGCTATATGATTCCCAACTTCCCCAAGGGGCAAGGGGGTGACTGCAGCAGTTGTGAGTCACTTTTCTTTTTTGTGAATGGACAGGAAGGAAGACACAGAGACACACTCACAGGAAAGGACATTTGTGAGAGGTGACTAAAAGCCACATTCTCTCACACTGGCAGAAAGAAGGAAGGAGGGAAGTGAGAGAGGGGAAAGATGGGATGGTGGAAAGACACACACACACACACACACACACAAGCACGCACGCATGCACGCGCGCGCAGGCAGGCACAGAGAAAGGTTTGGTAGCCCTCTCATTACAAGTTGGTTGGGCATAATGTAAACACTTCTGCCTTGCTTAATCACTGAGCACTGCCCGTTTAGGTTTCAAAGGCGGCAGTAAATTGGGCGTAGCTGAGTGGAGGCTAAAAATTAACCAGCCATCTCTGTTTCAATTTGTAAGAAAACAAAAGCAGAAAGAAATTATAAAAAGGGAAAGGAGAAAGGGGAAAAAATAAAAAGAGCCCAAGGAGGAGAAGGAAAGCCACACCAACCCAAAATGCAGGGTGAGGCTGGAAAAGCTAAGTGGAGAAGTAAAACTACTTGGAAGACAAAAGGGAAAGGCTGTTTTCAAGGTTTTGTTTGCTTAGGACCTCTTCCATGGCCCTGCTTCCCTGCCAGGCCTGCTCTCTGGTAGGTGACTTGCTCTGGGCGCCCATCCTGGGCCCTGACACACTGGGGTCCCCACTGTAGCCAAGCAAGGCACAGGAGAAGCCGGAGGGAACCCCTGCTCACTAGGAAATCAAAGCCCCCTTGCACTTTCCAAATCCTAGCTCAGCCAACACGGCTCCTGCCCGGGCATCTAAGCCCTGAACCTGCCCACTGGCTGGCAGCCTCCTCGCCTCTTTTCTGTCTGCTCGGTCTCCTCGGAGGGGATTTCACAGGCCCCTCTCTCCGCCGAACTGCCGCCTCCTCTTCCCGGCTGGTGCCAAATCCGGCTTTTCCTGGCCTTGAGGCGAAGCCTCAGGAAAGCCAGCACCTGCTCTCTGATCCTCACTCTGAGCCATTGCAAATGAGAGCAAAGATTGATCCTCCCTCCCGCCTCCAACTCTCACCGAGGCGGGTAACTGCAGAGACCTCCCGGCCCATGCGCCTGAAGCACCCCTGAGTCCTCCGAGGAACAGGACTGGGCCGTGCGGGGTGGGTCCCACGGCTGGCACCAGGGAGGGTGCACAGAGAGGATGGAGGGACGCAGAAGAAGAAGGAAAGAGACAGAGGCACAGGAGAAACGTGCCGAGTGTGACGCAGGCAGGCCCAGCTGGACCGGCAGGCCGGGCGCCCTGGCCAGGCCCTGGGCGGCGTGCTCCCCTTTCCAGCGAGAGGAACTAAACACAGGGCAGATGCCAGCGAGGAGGACTGAACGGGGAAGAAGGTGAGGGGCGACCTACCCGGAGTGTGGACAAAGTAAGCCAGATAAAGATCCAGTTCTTTGATTGTGACTCCAATGTGGTGTGGTTGCACGCACAGGCCGGGGTTCGAGCACTGGGGCGACTTGTAGAGCCGCTCCCCGTCAGTACTTTCCAGGGGGATCCCCTTAAACAAAATCACCATGACCAGGTCCAGCCGCCACACCTTGTCGGCCTGGCGCAGGCAGTCGATACGCCGGATCTTGCCCTTCTGGTCAGGGTTGGACAGCACGCAGCAGGGCGGCTTCTTGCCAGTGATGGTCAGCACAAAGTCCTCGCGGAACTCGGGCCGGATGTCCTTGCGCAGCTTGGCCAGCAGCCGGGACGCCCATTTCTGCTTGATCTCAGGCTTCTCCCCCAGCAACTCGTCCTTCACCGCCCGCTCCTCGTCCTTGGACATCCGCTTCTCGTGCTTCTTGAAGTACTTGCGCTTCCGCGCCTGCAGGTTGAACCAGGTGTAGGAGAAGGCGCGGACGTGGGGCAGCAGCGCCTCGATGAAGGGGTGGAACTCATCCTGCAGACGGCAAGCCGGGAGCATGCGGGGTGGGGATGCCGGGACAGGGGAAAGAGAGAAGGAGAACGCAGCGTTAGCGGGGGGGGGGCACGAGAAAGCCGCCTTCGCCTCCTCCTCCGCCCTCCTCCCCCCCCCGGCGACTCTGCTCCGCTCGCGATCCTGCTGGGAAAGTGGGGCTGGAAGTCACCACCAGCGCGGCCGGCCGCCTGCTCCCATCTCAGGCAGACAGCGGCACCGGGAGCCTGGCCACACACCTATCCTCTCCGCCTCTCCCTCTCCCCAGCTCCCGCACACATGCTCACACGCGCGCGCGCACACACACACACACACACACATACACGCACACGCGCGCACGCCGCCGGTCTCCCCGCCAGGCTGTCGCGCCCATGACATCTCCGCGTCCCATCGCAGCCTGAACGCGTGTCAGTGTGCCCGGCCGTGGGCCTCCTCGCAGACGACCACCAGGGGCATCCCCGTGCTGGTCGCCCCGGAAGGAAGGAAGCGGAGGATGCCAGCCCGGGCCATCGAGGAAGTGACTCTGGAGTCCCCTCCTCAGGCTGGTCCCATCTCCCTTCCCCTGGTACACCTGGATCCTCCGCCCCAGCATTTTTTCATTAGACCTCCGTCCTAAATATGTGATTTCAGCTTTGTTATCCACAGCGACACTAATGTTAACCACAGTAATAATGAACAAAACACTTCTTGTTAACACGCACGCGGAGGTGGGCTCGGCCTGGGGAGAGTGACCACCACGCGAGTCGGCCTGCGGCCCCTTCCCAAGCCCCCCAGGACCCCGGCACCCTCTTCCCCACTCAGTCAGGTGACAGAGGGCTGGGCTCACGGATTTTGGTTTTTTTCTTTTTTTTTTTGCTTGTTTTGAAGTTAAATAATTGATTTCTGCTTACAAAAATAAAACTGGAAAAAATTAAATAATTACCATCGGTCTGAAGCACCCGGCCAAGCCCCACGCTCGCTCGGTCACAGAATCCCAGTCCACAGAGTTGTGAGTTGGGGGCGGGTGGGGGAGGGGAGGAGGAGGGGCGGGAGGAAGGTAAATGTTTTAAAGGGGGTTATTATTGGTGTTCTGGGGAATGGGGGCCGGGCTTGGGTGGATTCTCAAACCCTTCCCCCCGTCCCCCCCACACTCCATTGCACTGAAGGGGAAAATTAATATTTTTTTTTGAAAAGGAGCAAAAAGAAAGAAAGGTCAGGGATAGCAAATGGGGAAAGGGAGCGAGCTGGCTGCCACACTCACCAGGTAAACAAAAGCCAACGTAAAAAAAATTATTTTTCAATTGCCCCCCCGTGCATCCTAGTCTAGTTTAAAAAAGAAAGAAAGAAAAAGCACGAAGAAAACAAAAATAGGCAAAATTTAAAAATCAAAACCAGCCTCCCACCATCTCCCTCTCCCACAACAAACGCACCCCTGCCCCACCCCACCCCCCTGAAAAACAAAAACAAAAACCAGGAGAGAGAAAAGCGGCAGCTGAAGGCAGAGGCTCTGGGGCTTTGGCACCGGCAGAGGGGTGTAAACTTGGAGCTGCCTCCCTCCGCCCGCCAGCCCGGTCGGAGGAAAAGGGGGAGCTCGCAGATTCCCGGGGAAGAGGAGGACGAGTTCTGACCGGCTGTAGACCGTTGCTGGCAGACGCGTGCAGGAGAGAGAGAGGGAGAGAGAGGGAGAAAGGGAGGAGAGGGAGGGAGAGGGAGGGAGGGAGGCCGAGGCCGAGGATCCAGGGAGGACGCGGATGGGATGGTGTGTGTGCGTGCGTGTTCGAGGGTGCGCGTGTGCGAGGGTGCGCGTGTGTGCGCGCCCGTGTGTGTGCTCGGCTTTTGGGGGGTTTTGTTGCTCTTTCCTCTCTCTCTCTCTCTCTCTCAAACTCCCTCTCTCTCTCCCCTTTCAAGCTCAATCCCCAACCATTTGCTGGTGCCAAGCCAGTTAAGGGGGGCGGGGAGGGAGCGAGAGAGGAGAGAGGGAGAGAAAGAGAGAAAGAGGGCGCGGGCGAGGATCCACCTATTTGGCGGCCAGACCTCCCCGGGTAGCCAATGGCCGCGCGGGGAGGCGGCGCGGGTGGGGTGGGAGCCCCCCCGGCAGTTGGAGACCAAAAACAATTTGTCCAATCGGCAAGTTCACGTCTAATGAACAAGCGAAAGTCCAGCAGTTATGAATTTTTCATTCCGGGCTTCCACTTGGGTCCATTTGGCAGCAGTCACCCAGCAAATTTGGGGGGTGGAGGTGGGCGGTGGGGGGGGGGATGAAGGAAGACGGGGAATTTTTTTTTTTTAGCCAGAAAAATAAATAAATAAAAGCCTGACTCCAGGGGGGAGCCCCAGAAGGCCTTGGGGAAGCAGCTGCGCCTTCTAGCTCTGTTTTGGTTTCAGTCTTTTTCTCCCGGCTCACACACACTCTCTTTTTCTGTTTCTCCTTCTCCTGTTCTCTTTCTCTCTCTCCTTTATTTTTTTTTAATGTATGGAGCACACGGGTGAGTGGAAGTTTTCTCCCAGCCTTGCACACGAGCCACGGTGCTATGAATAGAAATAAGAAGAAAACGCTGGAGAAGGCCGGACAGAGGAGCCCACGGCACCTCCAGGCCAGGCCCCGGCACCCAGCGTGCGGCCGCCCCTCTGGAGGGAGGGGGGAGCACCCTGCACCCCAAGCCTCCTCCCCGCCCCACACCCAGCCACGCACCAGGGATGCCAATGCCGTGCAGCCTGACTCTCAGAACTGCAACAGTTTATTAAAATAGCCTCCTGTCACAGCACCCTGCTGACAAGCCTCCACACAGCCACACACACACAGCAGCCCCGGGGAGAAGTGACAAAGGCTGGATGCAGCTTCTCGCTTGGGGAGCGCTGGCCTCCTGGCCCCGAACCCCAGTCTAGGAGATCAAGTGTTTGCCTTTCTAGGTTTGCCCTCCCCGCTGAATCTGAGTTCAGCTCCCAACCTGTCCCCAACATCCATCCAGACTAGAGGGCCCCTGACAAAGTAGGGACTGCAAAAGCCAAAAAGGAGAAGCCCAGGGCAAGGGAGAGCGTCAGCACAGGATGCACAGGCACAGGCACAGGATGCACAGCGAGCAGAGGGTCCCACGGGGAACCTGGGCCAGCTGGGGCAGTTGAGCCAGGGACCAAGCAGCAGCAGGAGGGTCCCCAGCCAGCCAGCCAGCCCCCGGTCTCTCGCCTGGGCTCTTCTCCCAGCTGGCAGCAGCCTGAGCCCTAAGAGAAGGGGTCCCCAGCCTTTAGGGGTCCTTTCAGATAGGGGTGTGAGACAGCCAAGCCTTAAGGCCTGGGGAAAGCAGGACAGAGGAGCCAGTTGGAAACCAGAAGGAAAGCAGGACAGAAGGACAGACAGATGGCAACCTGATCCCGCCAGAGCCCTCTCCCAGGCCCAGCCCTCAGCTGGCAAAGGAAGAGAGGTTCACTGCTCATTCGCCCCCTTCCCCTCCAAACCCAGTCCTCTGTGGCCTTCCTTTGCTGGCCCACTGGTTCCCGAGAAGGCCTCTGGCCCTGGGCCGGCCCTGCACCCCAATAGCGGGAGAGGGAGAGGTGCTGCCCTGCACCAACCTGGGAACCCCACCCCCAGAATGGCCACTCCAGTGAGGCCAGCCCAGCGCCCAGGGTGCGGGAGGCAGGTGCAGTCACCCACAGGCCTGTGGGTGCTGCTTAATAATTCAGGTCCCGTTAAAAACCAGCTTGGGTCACAGCCTCCCAAGGGGGCCGCAGCCGCTTGGGGCACCAAGCCGCAACTTGACTTCCATAAAAACCGCAGGGGACTCTGTGTTTGGCACAGGGGTGTCTTTGTGAGGTCTTGACTCAGCTAAAAGTGTTAGCCGCTGACCAGGAAATAGCCAGGATGGTCTCTCCTGGAGTCCAGTGGCATGGCCAGCCGGCTGGCAGGCCAGGTATGAAGAAGGCAGGGAACAAGGGTCACGCAGCTGGGGGACACTGGGTGACCTGGTGAGCTGCAGGACTCCCTGACAAGAGGAGGGGAGGGACACGACACGACAGCGGTCCTAGAACAGGAGCCCCACTGTGTCTGCAGGCCTCAGGGACCCCTAGGAGCCTATCAGGGGAAAACACTGGTCACCCGCCCTTCCCTCCGCCGCCGCCGCCCGGTGACCGTAACCTTGGAGGTGTGCGAAGGCCCCAACGGGAAGCCCTCCCCCGCAAAAGCTGCCCACAGGGCATTGAGAAGGCCAGGGCGAGGTCAGGGAAGGCAGTCCCCCTCCTCCATGCGGGAGAAGTTCCTTTGCAAGCACTTCAAGCAGGCCCCCAGTGGCTGAGACAGCCTGGACACGCCCCTCAGACACCCTGGACAAAAGGGAACTGTCCCCCTTTTGTTAGGTGAGAGTCCAGGTTCCCGCTGGAAGACTACCTGTCCCTGTCCTGCCCTCCTGCAGCCCAGATGGCTCTGCACTCACAGGCAGGGCCAGAGCCAAGCCGGGAGCCCTCAGAGGGGTCTGGGCACCCCCAGGCCCGACGCCTAGCCAGAGTGAGGGCACAGCAGACCACCCGGAAAAGCAAGAGCCAGAGGGAAAGGAAGCAGCAAAAACACCCCGGGGAAGGGAAAAGGGGGGCCGAAGACAACGGGAAAGATGCAAAGAAAAAGCAGGGAAAACTGGGGGGAAGGTGCCTCCCCAGGAACAGAAAAATCAAGAAGCCGCCAGAAATACAACCTGGGAAATTTGCATGGGATTTCAGTGGGTGGAAGTAGCTGTGCCTTTGTGAATGAAAGGTAGCTCTTTTATTGTTGAGGATATAGAATTTGCTTTTTTTAAAAAAAAAAAGTTTTTGTGGAAAGATTTCTCAAATATCCATACCATTTTCAGCCATCACTAGGAGAAAAATCAGTCCTTCCTGAAAAAAAAAATAATAAAACTGTGCAAGCCACAGACATGTGGAGGAGAAGAAAAAGAAGTGAAATCAAAAACCAAACCTACAGAGACCGAGAATGCCAACCTGGTTTTTGCCAAAACAGCAAAAGCAATAAATAAGCTAAAGATACAGGGAAAGAAGACAGTACGGGGCGGGGGTGCAAGAAAAAGAAAACAGATTTTTAAAAAGTAAGGCTTTGGGACTGGGGCGGGGAGACAAATTAGCTAAGGAAAAGGACTGCTTCTGATGGTGGGAAAGTGAGATGCCAGCCCCCAGACTGCCACGAAAGTCCTGTCAGTGGAGGCCTGGGGACTTTTTGAGGAAAAACAGAAAATTGTATGCCACCCCTCAATCACTCGGTATTCACAATTCTTTAAGGAAACAAAATAATTTTCCCAGCCTGGAACAGATTTTGCAGTTGGCCCAATACCTGCCATGAGTGAAACCCTCAGGCCAAAGAAATTATATTTTTTAGGATCTAAGCCCCTGTCTCTTTACTTTTAAAAAAATAATAATAATCCTATTTGCCCATAACCTGCTGGTTTCAGGGCCCAGAGTCCAACACCCAGGCTCAGGCTGATCCTGGTCCCTGTGGACAGTCAGTGCAAACCTGACTGAGGGATTCCCATGGACTCTAGCACCCATCCCACCACCGCAGACAGGGTGAGAAAAGGAAACCGAACAGGCCACAAACAGAGCCACAATTAGCTTGCCCAATTCCTGGCATTTTATTTTACAGTCTGGGTCTGAATAGAGAAAGGCCAATTTCCCATCCCTGAGATTTCCGCCTCATCCCACGGTCACTGCTTCTGGAAGGCAGAAAGAAGGCCGTGGCCAGATTTGTGGGCAGAGAAGGGGACGCTGGAGTGGACCGGGCAGTGGTGGGGCGGCAGCTGCGGCAGCGGCAGCGCCTGGATGCTAAGGAAGGGACCCTCCTAGCGGTGGGTGGGGCCTGGGGGGGGCGGGAAGGGGCTCCGCCGCCAGAGCAAAACCATCCCAGAGTCTGGAAATGCCAGGAATGGAAACCGGAAAATGCACTTTTGGAAGAGGCTCAGAAAATTTGGACAATGCGGGTTTTTGGCTGCCTTGGGCCTGCTGTGCTCCGCTGTCAGGAAAAGCAGCGGCACAGGTCTGATTGGGGGGCACCCTGGGCCGCCTGCACCCCTCTGCCGGATGGGATGGATGGCTCGGGGCCTGTCTCAGATTCAGGCCCGAACCTCTCCCCTCTAAGCCATCCTCCTCCCTTTCCCTGCTTTTCTCCCACTGACTACAAACCAGGAGCAGTGGCCTGGGACCCGGCCAACAGGCAGCCTTGTTCTGGCTCCGAGAGCCTGCTGCTCCAGGCACACCCCCTCACCCTCTTGGCACAGCCGAGCCAGAGGAGGAAAGAGGGGATCTGCAGAGAGGATCCATTCTCTCCAGTGCCGCTGGAAATTGTTTACTTTCATCTTGTCCTCGATGGGAAATGGGAAACAAAAACCCCTTCTCTTTAATTCATTATTTAACTTGAAACTTTCTTGTGTCACCAAATACATGTCAAAGCCAGGAGGCCTCAGCCCTGTCCCCTTGCATGTGAGCTGCGAGGGGCTGAGCTCAGCAAGCCACACTGCCTAGGACAGGTGACAGCCCGGGCCTAAGGCCTCAGGCCAGCATGGAGCCTGGCCCACCTTGTGCTGGCCCAGAAGGCGACAGTCCACAGCGGTGGGCCGGGGAGAGGGAGAAACCCCACAGGCCAACCTAGCAACTTTCACACACAGGCCTGGGGGGAAAAGACCAGCACAGCACGGTGCGGCCTGTACCCAGCACACGGGGAACACACCTGCGGGGTAGCAGAGGAGGCCAGACCAAGATGTGGACACACCACCAGGCCCGAAGGCCACCAGGACAAGCCCCTTCGTCCTTAGGGGGCTGCGGATGGCTCAGGAGACCGCAGGGTGACAAACCCCAAGGCTTGCTAACCTTTCCCGCCTTTACAAGAGCTCTACCAAGAGCACCCCAAAGCTCATGTGCTTATTCTGCCAGGAAAAGGCTTCTCGAGCCCACTGTGCCCAGGGCGACCTGCAAGGCCACCACCTTTGGCCCCAGGGTGCCTCCTCCCTGGGTCGCTGGGGTTGGGGGTTCTCACTGTCTCTCCTGGGGAGCCCAGGCAGTCCTGTCTGGGCAGGCGGCCTTTCCCCAAAATGAAACACTTTGGGGGTTCAGGAGAATGTTTTTCAACCCCTCAAAATATATGGCTCAGAGCCACCCCCCCCCCATTATTTTATCATCTACAACATTGCCAAGGAAATGCAAGAACCCTCCCTGGTCCAGAGGCTGGTCGGCCCCAGCCCAGCCTGGCACGGGTGCCCGGGAGCCCAGGACGGTCGGTGCCCACCCCTCAGCAGGCCCACTCCATCTCCCCGGCTTCCTTTCTTTCTCTCCCTCTCTCCCCCTCTGCGTCCTCCAGCTCCAACACAAACTGTTTGCACGGGAAGTCTCTCTCTATGACCCGATTCAGCACACACAAGAGAAAACTGTGGGCGACAGACCCAAGTCCTAACGAACTTGAGTTAATTAATGCTGAGGAAGAAAAGCGGCGTCCCGGCTCTGTTGAATCACGGTTCACTAGCCCTTTCAGTGTGCTGTGGGTGGAGGAAAAAAAAAGAGGCTTTTTGGTTCAAATATTTTTGGGGGGCGAAGAGAAAACAAAAACACCGCAGAAGGACGGCGGCGGAGGGTGGAGGGTGAAGCTGCAGCTACCTGCCCAGAGGAGCCCAGGCCAGAAGAGGGAGCAGGGCGAGGGGAGAGGGGCGTCCTCCACCCCGGCTCGGCCTCGCCTGGCCTGCGCAGGAAGGGGAAGGAAACCTGAGAGGACAGTCCGGCCCTTGGCCTGCTCCAAAAACTATACTGTCAGACGACAGAATAACATTAAAAAAAAAAAAAGTCCAAACCCAGCAACTCAATTTGAACAGAGCCATGAAAATATTTTAACAGTACAGAAAACTGAAGCAGGGATGGCAAATGTACAAAAAATTTAAGTGTGCAGAAAAAAAAACAAGAAGAGGTGGTGATGGGGGGGCAGGGAAACAGCTGCAATTTGCTTTCCAGATGTTGACAGCAAAATGCAATTGGCAAAGAACCTACTCCTCACCACTCAGGCTGGGTCCCGAGATGCTACAATGCTACCTCGTACCTGTGTCTCCCTCCCTGCCCGCTGCTGCCGCCGCCGCCGCCGCCGCCACCGCCGCCGCCGCCGCCGCCATCGCCGTTGCCGCCACTGCCACCGCCACCGCCACCGCCGCCCCGCTGCCGCTGCACGGGTCAGCAAGGCTAGTGGGCCACACGCCCCCAGCGTTTTTTTTTTTTAATCAGACCACTAATTTTTACAATTCCTACCATTCCTGGCAGGGTAGACTGAGCAGAGCCAGGCTGGGGGATATTTTTATTTAAATTTTTATTATGATTTTATAACGCACGGCCTTCTCTCTGGTCTGGGAGGCCAGGGCTTCCTTTCTTCAATAAACTTTTTAACAGAAGTGTGGTACATCTAACAAAGAAGTGTGTGCACACTGTCAGTGTGCGGCTGGCTGGCTGGACGCATTTCCACGAAGAGGACACACCCATGGAAGGAACCCCACCCAGATGAAGAAACACACACTGTCGCCCGACCAGGCCTCCGAGCTGTTTCCCCATTCCTTCCAGGGCCAGCGGCCTTGGGCCTGAGCACTTGTGGGCACACACGTGTGTGCTATTCTACGTGTGTGTGTGTGTGTACACACTCATGTGTGTCTCCTTCTAGGCCTCCAGGTAGCTGCCCAGCTTGGATCCATCCACAGGGCAAGATGGGGGACAGCAGGCCTCAGGGGGTATATAGGTCTCTGCTGTATATAGGTGGGGGGGGGAGTGACCCTGAGAGCCAGTGGTTCCCCAGGACCCAAGGGGATCCAGGCAGGTGGGCTCCCCTGGTCCACTAGACCCCTGCAGGGCCAAGGAGGAGCAGGTGGGCAGCAGCGGGCAGCCTAGGCCTAGGGTCCCTCCTGGGCTTGTGGCTTCTTTGGGGACAGCGAAACCCTGCCTTCTAGTCAGCCAACTCCTTCCCTGGCTCCAGCCCCAGCTGGCTCCCCCCTCTTTCACTAGCACTAAATTTACTTTATAATTTTAAAATTAAATTTTAAAAAAAGCAGGAAAGAGAAAGCACTGAAGGCAAAATACCTCCCACAATATCTCTCCAAGGAGGAAAGGGGGAAAAAAAGTTTCTGCTTATGTAAAAAGACAAATGCAGGGGGGTTGCTACATAGCCTGAGCTCCAAGCAGCAAGGAAAATAAGACAGAAACACATTGAATTAAAAACACCTGAAGCAAATCAATAAATAACTCCCCGCGCAGCAGCCCGCAGGCGCCCGGCTCTCTCATCCCTCCACGCTGCTGCCCTCCGCCAAGGAGCCCGCCGGTTCCCCAGGGTCCACCAGCACCCAGAGGCAGGCCGGGGCAGCACCTGGCACCCCTGCCCACCTCCCCCCAGCCAGTGTCCAGCGGCTGGCCCCAGCCCTGCCCTCCTCCTCAAAGCCAAGCCCTTGGGCAGCATGGAGGCACTTCCCTGAGGAGCCCCAGGCCCAGCCCAAGTGGGCACCTCTGGGCCTGACCAAGGGTCCTCAGGACCACTGGTTCTTTTCCTGTCACCTACGGGGGCGGAAGAGGGGACCTGGGCCCTCGGAGCAGGTCGCTAGAGACCCCCATCCTCCCTCTGTCTGGTGGGCAGCACTACCTGGAGAGCGGCCCTGGGCTGGGCTGGGCTGGCACGGCACGGGGCATGGGGCACGGGGCACGGGAGCCCAGCCCCTCTGCCTCTCTCCGCCTTCCTTTTTAAAATAACCCTGGTGCAAACCCCCTGCAGTGGGTCAGGGCCAGCGCAGGGAGGAGAAGCCGGTGGGCTGCCACCGCCACCACCACAGCCGCTGCTGCGAGGTTCCTGGCTTGTGCCAGTTTGGGGATTTGCGAATCAGACCAGAGCAAAGGGAAAGGCGGGTGAGGGAGAAGGGGGAAGAAAAAAAAAAGAAGCCCGCATTAAACCTAACCAGCTCTGCTGAAAAGCAAAGGCACTCTTTTCACTTTTAAAGAAGACAATGCCCATGGAGAGGAGAGGAGACGAGAGAAGGAGAGAGGAGTTATTTCTCACTCTTTAATTATTTCAATGCTTAGCGTTATTTAAAAAAAAAAAAACCACACACATTAGCCAATGATATAGTCTAACCCTCAACAAAGCTGGTATTTTTCTCTGATTACAGACCTCGCCGTGGCAAAACCAGGCTCCAACGGCAGAGGCAGCTCGTGCAGAAGAGCACTTCTCAATGAGAACAATTTTATTAAAATCCTAATCATCCCCTGCATCGATCGCCACGCCACCTTTGCCGCGAGGGAGCCGAGATGCCTCCTGCCGGCTCTCCTCGGATTCGGCGCCCCAGGCTTAGTCTCGGGACTGGGGAGCTCTGCTGGACACACAGTGGAACTCTCTCCCTGCCACATTAAAGGTTTGTTTCCAACATGCAGCCTCTGTCTCACTGGTTTGTAAAAGTAGTAAAACTTTAAATTAAAAAAAAAGTGTCTCTTTAAAGAAAAGGAGCCAGGCATGGTGCATACACCTGTAATCCCAACACTCGGGAGGCTGAGGCAGGAAGGTCATTGCAAATTCAAGACCAGCTTGGGCTACAAAGTGAGCCCCAGGTCAGCCTGAACTGCATAGCGAGACCCTATCTCAAAAAGACAAAAAAAAATTAAAGAAAAGGAGAAAAGATGCAAATAAGTTAAAAAAAAAAAAACCTCAGCGCTGTAGTGTGGGGACTTGGGTAGGGTGTGGGGTGCTTACCCCACGGGGCTGCCCCTGGGTCATGGGTGCAGGGCGGTGCCTTCTCGGCCTCCATCCTTGGTGAGAGCCGCTGGGGCATCTGAGTCACCCACACGTGGAAAGGGAAATGGTCCTAACACCATCAAAGTGTGTTTAAGTAATTGGGGAGACCAGAAGCTGGTTTACAAGGGCTGCCCAGAGGCACTTTCTCTGCCCTCCTGGCTGGGGGACAGGGGCCAACCCCGGGGACGACTCCAGCTCCAAGCACACCTTCCCTCTCCACTTTCCCCTCTCCCACAAAAAGTTCTGCCATCGGCTGCCGGCTGGGAGGTCTTGGCGCCCCCAAATTCAAAAAGGCACCCCAGGAGGCAAGGCAGTGTTGTCCTTCTGAGTCCAAGAAATGTTTTAGGGGTGGGTGTAGGGTTTGTTTCTGGGTTTTGTTTTTTGCAGGCTCCCCAGACTTGAGGGAGCTGGAGCCGGGAGCGCCTCTCCTCCGGCCCTCGCTCGCCTTTCTGCACTACTCTCCCCATCCTCCCCCACTCCCAGCAAACGGAACTCCCCGGGCGCAATTCCCCACTGCCTCCCCTCGCCCCAAAAACAAGACAGAGGAAAGGGGAGAAGCACAGCTCACCAGAGGGCCAGGATCTGCCGCCAGAAGGATTCAGATGGATGCCCCAGGAGCCCCGACCCCGCGGCCAGCCAGGAACCGCGTGCACCCCATGCCCACCCACACCCCATCATTGCCAGTGCCTTAGATGACAGAGTCAGGACCCTGAGGACAGAATGCCTGTCCTTTGCTTTTGGCACCGCTGGTGAGGCCTGAGGCCGGCTCTAGTGCAGGGTGGGGTCACTTTCTGGGGTTCCCAGGCTGAAGCTGCACCTCGCCCCAGCTAGAAGGGGAGTGGAGGGTTCCCCACCCCCCAGCGCCTGCACAGTGCAGAACCTGGAGGCCGCTCTGTCTCTGCCGCACGTGCTTCTGACCCCTGGCCTCGCCTGCTGCTTCTCTCCCTCGGCTGCCACCCGTGCCCCCCGATGCACGCACAGAAGTGCAGGTGCCAGCTGCATGCTCAGCGGCCCTATCTCTGCCTGCCCCACCGGTCCCCTCTCCCCAGCCTCTAACCCGTGGCTGCAGCTGGCCAGGAAGGCCTGCGTGCTAAGGGGGCCCAGAGTCACAGTCAGGGCTCCCACCCCAAGCCTCTGCAGGCATGTCGGGTCCAGGCACGGTGCTTGCCTAGGCTGGGAAGGGGCCTCCAGGTGTGGGGTGCAGCCGGGCCGGGCTCTTTGGGGGCTTCCCGGAGGCTCAGTGGTCCGTCCCCCCACTGTCTTTAGCTGTATCAGGGCCTCCAGGCACTAACGCTGGCTTGGGGCAGCTCTGGGGAGTCCCAGGTCACCCTCTTCCCCCAGTGCTCAGCAACTGCTTGCATCCTGAGGTACCATCCAAGAACTCTGGGCTCCCCTAGGAGAAGCCGAGCTAGGGGCTGGGGGAGGGTAGGTGTTGCAGGGGGGCATTGCATGGGCTCCTGGTGAAGAATTGCAGACTGTCACCCAGGATTAACTTAAGCAGCGGCTCCAGCCAGTACCCATCCCCACGGCTGTGTTCCCAGGAGGACCACAGGGAGTGGAGGCGCGGTCCAGGCAGCTCTAGGAAGGGGACCCTGGCCTTCACAAAGGCTGAGCGTCCACACCAAGGGATTGGTATGAATCCTGCTGGAGGTGGGGAGAATCAAGCACAGAGAGGAGCAACTCTCCTGTGTGTATAACCGGTATAAAGGCTCACTTTTTTTTTCCTGTCTTTTGAGTCTCACTGTGCAGTTCAGGCTGGCCTTGAGCTCACTTTGTAGTCCAGGCTGGTCATTCCCCTGCCTCAGCCTCCCAAGTGCTGGGATGACAGGTGTGCACCACCACACCAGCTTAAAGGCCCACGTTTCAAATAGATGGAGCCCCGTGAGGCAAGATGGGCCATGGCTGGCAACTCTGCACCCAGGGACACCTGGGGAAGTGATGTTGCCAAGAGAGAAGGGGGTGACAGCAATCCAGCCTGCCGGCCAGCTCTTCCCCCAACAGCCTGAGAGTAGCTTTAGAGCCAGGTGCCCCAGGCAGCCGGGCAGGTGTGCTGTCCACATGAACAACACGCATGTGCCACTAGGAAGGTGTGTGCCCACACAGGCCTGGCGCTACACGTGCAGGTAAAGGGGGGGCTGGCAAGAGTTAACGGCCCCAGAGGTGAAATCCCTCCTGGGAGAAAGGGCTGTCCCTGCCTGGCTGTGTCTGACACCCCCACGGGTGCAGTGCCAGACGAGGGGCCTGCACCTGTGCATCCCAGCACAGGGGCCTGAGTACCTGGAGTGAGGCTGGGGATAGAGACATGCTTCCAACATGGCCTGAAACCACTGCGTGGGACAGTCTGCACGCATGCATATGTGCGTGTATGTGTCGTAAGTGTGTAGCTGAGTGTGTATATGTGTTTGTGTGTATGTATGTATATGTCTATGGTGTGTGCATGCATATGCATCTGTGTACGCATGTGTACATGTTGTGCATATGTATGTACATGTGTATGTGTGTGTGCACGCAAGCACCCCCAAATGCCTCGCAGAGCCGTGGGACTGGGGCACACATGTGCCTGGGCCCTGGGCCGTGGCAGAGCAGGGCTGAGTGTGTGGGGGACTCCAGGCCTCCAGTGAGGAAGGGCTGCGTGCACCTGGGTGCTGTCAGGACCAGCAGAGCGGGAATCTGGACCCCAGCAGGCCCAGGGGCAGAACCGGTGGCCCAGCGGCCTCCCAGGGCTGTCCTTGGAGCCAACCGTGTTAATTTTGGCCAGGGCAACTGCAATGGGGGAACCCTGAGCAGGCGGGTGGGGGCAAAGGGGTAAGCGGAGAAGGCAGCGCTGGAGGAGGAGGGAGCACAGCAGAACTAGGTGGGGGCACCCAGCCCTAATTCCAACCCCAGGCACAGGCTGCCACCCCCTCAGGCCACAGGGAGGCCTGGCCATCCCCCTGCACCCGCACATAGCCCTCAGACCTGGTAAGCTCCACGCAGCGATGCGACGCAAGGCCCCCAGGGCCCTATCTGGAACCCCGCAACATTCACAGGGAAGAACGTGTCCCCAGCCATGGGCAGCGTGAGCACCCTTCACCTCAGTGCAGAACCCCAGCTTTCCCCACCTGGGGCAGCGGAAGGGGAAGAGGTTCCTACAGGAGCGAGAACCAGGATGGGGGGGACAGGGCCACAGGGGAGCAATGACCATCTAAGTCTTGCTGCTCCTGGGGGCCCAGCAGGCCAACTCCCCCACCTCACAGCACCCCATGACCTTGACCCTTGACCTTGTGGCCTCAGCCTCCTCCGCTGTCAGACAGGTCACTCCCACTGCTGTGTGTTGGGAGGTCGCAGGAGGTCGCCGGGCCAGGCCGCCTGCCTGCCCGCCCGCTGGCCGGCCGCCTGCTCTGGAAACAGTCGCTGTTATTTTTATTGTGAGGAATCCATGGCTGTGACAAGCTGTGACGCTTGGTGTGATCGCGTGAGGCTGTCTGTGTGTGCGACTGTGCCGCTGTGTGTGCATGTGTGTGCGTGTGTGTGTGACAGGTTGTGTGTGAGACTGTGCGTGGACGACAGATTGTGCCGGTGTGCGGCGGTGCCTGTGACAGGCTGTCACCACTCGACAGACTGCGGGTGGTGGGGTGTTGCGGGCACTGACTATGAGTGGAAAAGAGGCGGTATGTGGGGCTGGGCCTGGGGGACCCCAAAAACCCACCTAGTGGGGAGCCTTGTGAGGATTGGAGGGCAGCGGCCCGCAGGCCCTGGGGCCTTGGTTTTTCCACCACGTGCCTTGGGGCTTACCAGGTTCAGAGAGCCCCGTCGAAGGGCCCTGTGACAGCTTCCTCCTGCCCAAGGTGTCACCTCAAGTTCCCTGCGTCCAGCCTCTCGCTAAGGTTCGGGGACTCCCTGAGGTGTCAGGGGCCCGAGGGCACAGGCGATGCCACCTGACTGGCTTCGCGTGGGACAGACACCCCGTGTGTGCCCTCTTCCCACGCCTCCCCCAAGCTCCAGGCCTGGGCAGGGCCGGCGGAGGCCCAGAGGAGGAAGAGAGACCTGGGGAGAGATGCGGGGACGCTGGACTGGCAGGGAAGCAAGGGGGAACCAAGGGGGCAGGGAGGCCCAGGGAGAGGGGTGAAGGAGGGGGGTCCCCCGCAGGTGAAGCACACGCCAGGCCAGGCCAGGCCAGGCCAGGCCCAGCTGTCTCATGGTCCAGCTGCACAGACCGGCCTGCAAAGCCGTGTCGCGCATCGGGCCTCCATCAGAGCTCGTACTTAGGGTCCCAGCCCAATCACCCCGCATCTGCCCACTCAGCGTGGGGTTCCACAAAGCCTCATGTCAGCCAGACCCACATCTTCCCTCCACGTCTGCGGCTTGGGAAACTGAGACTGGCAGCCCCAGCCGAGCACGCCTGGGACTCGAGAGAGCTGGAGACACAGAAGAGTGAGGCACAGGCCACGTGCCCGCTCAGAGCCCCTGTGTCACCCTGCGGCCTCCCCGGTGGGTCAAGCCAAGCGTGTCACCTGGGCCACAGGATGGTGTGTACATCTGTCATGTGTGTCCCAGTGAGCATTTAGGGCCAGCGCCTGCCCCAGTGCGGGGAGAAGTGCACAACTGCCCCCCACCTCACCCACCCCCCCGAAAGTCTTTGATACTTGCAGCCTCGGCAGCGAAAAACAAGTTTCCACAGGGCCGCCTTGGGCTGGGGCCAGGCCGTCCTCAAATAACATTTGAAGTTACTTAGCAAACTTTGTTTGGTGCCGAGAGAGAGAGAGACACGCAAGCAGCGGGCCGGGTGGGGGAGGGCAGCACACCAGCTCCTCTGAGCCCTGAGCCCCTCGATCCTCTGCTGCAGGCCTGGTTCCATCCCAAGCCCAGTCCTGAGGTGGCAGCAGGAATCTCAGAGCCACCAGGGGAAGGACAGGCAGCGACACCCACCATGGAGCCTGGGCTTCTGCCACCCTGGGCCCCCGACATGGGCAGAGGTGCCCACCCTGGTCTCCAGGTGTCCAGCACAGGGCCCAGGGACCCTCGGAGTCAGGAGGCCCCAGCTGGTCCAGGTGCCCATAAGGCCCCAATGCCCACAGCCTGCTCTCCAGGCGGTGGAGAAGGCCGCAGAGCCAGCAATGGCGGCTCTGGAGTGAGGTTGGCACCTATGGGAGGGGAAGGGAAGAGACACCAGAGAAGGTGAACCATTTCAGGACTCGGGAGCAGGGCAGGAAAGAGGGAAACTAGGCAGGCATCATGCTAAGCACCAGGCTGCAAAGGGGCGGCAGGCACAGCAGCCTGGGCACAGCACGTGAGCCCTGGGTGGCACAGGCCAGGTAAGGGACCCAGAGGCGCCCGGCACTCCCCACCCCCACCCTGAGCTTCGAAACAGAGACTGGCAGCAGCAGCCGCTGGGCTCTGCCCATGCACGGGGTGGGGGTGGCAGCCAGGCAGGGGGCCAAGCCAAATGCCACCAGGCCGGGCACAGCAGCTACCAGCCTGTAGTGCCGACCCCACCAGCCCTCCACTCAGGGCCTCCACTCCAGAGCTTGAGGCTAGAAAGTCTGGGGTCCAGGGAGAGTTGGAGGCCATGCAGGCAAAACCAGATCCCCCCAAACTACAGGCAGGTTCCCAAGATCCTGCAAAGATGGCACAAGCTGGTATTGCCAGGGTGACAGGCTGGGGTAAAAATAAACTGGACCCGCCCCGGGGGAGCTAAATCAAGGGGCCCAGGTGGAAGTGCCACTCCGGGCCACCAACTGCCCCAACTGCTGCCCCCCCCACAGTGGCAGAGCTAAGAATGCCCAGCGCCCACCGAAGCTAGAGTGCACACAGAAAGGCCCAGCCACACTGGCCCTGCGCCTCAGTGGGCACCACAGCCTGTAACCACCAGGCCAGTGACGAGGTAACAGTCAGTCCTGCGTGCTGTCCGGAGCCAGCCCAGCACCCTTCCCTCCACACCGCCGGCTGCACAGGGAAGGGTCCAGCAGACCATGCTTGGCCCCAGGCAGGGCAGGGCTGAGAATCAGCACCAGCCACGTGGCCACCGGACCCCTTCAGACCCTGCCCGAGAGCCCAGCGCAGCCAGCACTGCCTCGAGGAGAGGACACGCCCTTGTTTATCAGTCGCTGTCTGCCCTCAGCCCTCCCACCAGGCCTGGCACCTTGGCAGGTTCTTCCTGCAGAGCCCCCAGGGCCTAGAACAGGGAAGACTCACTGGGTAAATATTTGCTGAAGGAATGCGCAGGCCCCCGGCTGCACCCCTGGTGCTAGGGCTCTGGCTGGGCACCTGGCAAGGTGCGGGGAGGGCATCGTGCCCAGTGAGGGTGAGGGCAGGCCTGGGGGCACTGAGGGGGTCAGAGCCCCATCCATGGGCGGGAAACAGGCTGGAGGTTGCAGTGGTATGAGGGTTGCATCTCACAACGGGACCAGGGAACATCAAGGCGGGGGAACTGCCCCCATCCCGTGCCCTGGGCCGGACCCGGGCTGTGGCTCTGTCTCTGAGCTTTGTCGCCAAGGCCCTCCTCGGACTTGGCCAGCCACGTGCAGAACCACGCACTTGCTTCCCGTCGGAAAGCATTCCCTGTCCTGAGTGCTTCACCCCCTGGCCATGGCCCAGCATCCTCGACTGAGGCAGAGGCCTGGAGAGGTGGCACCAGCGCTCCAGGTACTGCTGCGGGCGGGTGACCCACTGGGGCCTGGCAGGCTGGCCAGTGTCGCACTCTGCCCCCCAGTGCCCCGCATGGAGAGAGGGCCCTTGGCACCCACTGGCTGCCATGCAGCTAGCCCTGGTGCCCATGGGTAGAATAAACATCCATCCTGCTGCTGTTTTACTAAAGGCTTCCCTGCCACCCCCTCCTTCCTTCCCTCTGCGGGGCCAGAAATGGGGTACCAGAGGCTGAAGGATTGGGCTGGGGTGCAGCTCCACGGTAGAGCACCTGCCTGGCACACAGGAGCCCTGGCTTCTAGCGCCAGCACTGCGAAATAAAGACAAGGCCGAGGGATCAGTGGGACAGCGCGGCAGAGGGCTCCGGGCTCCCTGGGGGCAGAGCCAGGGCGGCGGGCAGGACCCTGCAGCACCGCCTCCCTGTGTGTGCTCGGGCACGCCTGACAGCGGCCGTGCAGCCTGCACGTGTGTCTCTGGCCCGAGATGGCGTGACCAGTTGCATGTAGCCATGATGGCGCCCATGCGTGCCTCCTTGGTGTCGTGCAGCAGACGTGTGCGTGCAGTGCTTCCGTGGTCTCCAGGCATCTCTGTGCGAGGCCAAGCTCTTTGTGCGGCTGTGTGTGCAGTGAAGGGGTGCGGGGTGCCATGCACGGCCATGTGCCAGTCTTTGTGCCAGTGAGACCGTGACTGTGGGAGAGAGAGGGGGACCCAGGGGCCCCAAGATGTGGCCAGAGCCAATATTTGCAAGCTGCCCCTTGGATGAGCCACCCCCGCCCCGCACCGTGCCCACCGCCCACTGAAGCCACCCCCGGGGCTGGGGAGGGGTCGCTGCCCACCGAGCCATTCCTGCCTCCACCTTGGCTCATGCGGATCCGAGTGGGGACCGCAGACCCCCACCCTCACCGTCTGTACCAGGAAGGCTGGCACCGTGCACCAGCAGAACGGGCAGGGTCTGCGGTGCGGTGGTGGGCACTGCCCCCCGCCTGCTGCTGGCCACCACCCCCAGCTCCCCTCAGGGCGGGGTCCAGTGTGGGGAGAGCTCCCCCGTGTCACCCCGGCTTCCGATTGGCTGTGGCACGCCGCAGTGCCTGCCGCCCGCCCCCTCCCTGGCTGGCGCGGCCACATCGGTAGTGGTGGCAAACGCAGCTCGGGTTGTGGGCACAGCTGCGCCTCACCGAGGCCTGCCAGCCCCACCAGAAGCCAGACACCCCAGCTCGGTGCCCCGACCCCTCCCCGCCCACCCACCCAGCCGGGTGGCACAGCCACCCTGCCTGCTGCCCCTTAGCACCAGGCCCATGCCCCCCTGGCCAAGCCCGCTCTGGGGGCCTGGGCCCATGCACCGCGCCCCTCCACCCTCTGAGGGGCTCCTGGCGAGGGAGGGGGTGAGAAGGTGGGGGCGGGGAGCCAGTCCTCTTCCTTTAGTGAGCGCGCCCAGAGCCAGAGCCAAAAATCGAGGAGGAGAGATATTCAGACAGAGCCAAGACGTGTTTGGCAGGAGAGAGAGGGAAAGAGGGAGCGGGAGGGGAGGCAGGAGGAGGGCGGGAGGAAGGGGGCGGGGGGGCCTCAGTTTCCAAATCCGCGCCCTTCAAGCCCCAAGGGGACAGCAGGGGCTTCCAGGGTGCGTAAGCCTGGCAGGCCTGGCGGGGGGCTGGGGACAGCAGAGCAGTGGGCTCAGGCCCCCAGAGACAGCCACACAGCCCGCTGGCCAGGCCAGGGCGTCCGCGGGCAGAAGCCAAGATCAATGTGCACCAGGCAGCCGGAGGGAGGGCTGCGGGCAGCCGAGCGCACACCGCACCTCACCACCATACAACGGGCCTCTATGCCACCAGCCGGGCCACCATGGCCTTGCCTCCAGAGGCCAAGGGATGCGGAGACCGGGGCCACGTGGCGAGGTGCGTCATGGGGACCAGGCTGGGATGACCGCCATCACAGGTGCCACCCGCAGACGCACATGAGACACAATGACCCGTGCCCAGCTGTGACCCCAGTCACCCAGAAATGCATGCTGGGACACGCGGCCAGCCAGGGACACAGCAGCCCTGCTGTGACGCAGAGACAGTGACGGGAACCCCAACCCTCCACCGTAGCACCGTGACACAGAGACCTCATCAGGTGGGGGGGGTCTGCAGTGATACACTGTGACCGACTCTTATTGGGGGGGTGCCAGGGTCCTGGGGGTCACACGCAGGGGGCGCCTAGTGACGGTGGGGAAAGCCGAGTGCAGAGGCCCACGCAGGGCCAGGTGGTCACACCAAGGAAGATGGCGACACAAATGGAGGCCCCCAAGGCCTAGGAGGACCCCGACAGCCCCTGGCCTCATGATGGTGCCCTTACCCACATCCAGGCTTGGAGTGGGGACACACAGACCCCTCCCCGCCTCAGCACCCAGCTGGAGACAGTGACAGGGCCCAGCCCCACCTCACCCCATGTCTCTCTTGGTCTCACTGAGGGGAAAGAGCTTTAGGACCCCAAATCAAGCTTCTCAACGGGACAGAACCCAAGCAGACCCAGGGCCCACACCTGCCCTTGCAGCGCCCGGGGAGGCTGAGGTAGAAGGGCTGCAAGAGCCAATGATTCAGCAAGAGCCTCAGTGCGAGAGAAGTGGAGGGGCCAGAGGGCTCAGCAGCGCAGCACCCCACTCCCTGTCAGGGGAGGCCAGACACGGGCAGGACGTTCTGAGGGCTGTCCTGGCGGCCACTGCAACACACTACACACTGCCCCTCATGCGGGCCACACACACGTGTTTGGGCCCACGGCAGGCCCAGAGCCCTGAAGTGGCCATACGGACACGCCACGCCTCGCCCTGTGTCTGACTTGCACACGCATGTGCACCCTCTCCTTTCCTGGCACTCCAGAGCCCTGGGGTACAGCACCTGTTCCCTGCTCCTCCTGCTCCCCAAGTCCGCTTCCCTCTGAGGCCTACAGGGCCTGGCCAAGGGAAGACAGCCAGTCTTGGGTCAGCAGCCTGAACCCCACCCCGACCCCCAGCCCTTTTCATTTTGAGATAGGCAGGGTCTCACAAAGTCGCCCAGTTGGGCCTCAAACTTGTTGTCTGCCTGCCTCAGCCTCCTGAGGAGGAGCTGGGCGGAGAGGGCACAGCCCCTGGCCGGCCCGCAGGCTTCTCTCGCTCCCTTCTTTCTGCAGGAAACCCTTCTGGACTTCCAGATGGAGAGAGGCGCTGGCCCCCTCTTATCCCTCCAGAGGCTGGGAGGGCGCAGGGGGAAGACAGCAGAACAACTGTGCCCTCCCCACATGCCACGTGTGACTGGACGCTGGGCTGCGCCGCAGCCCATGAGGGGGATACCTGCCACCATGCCGCGTTGGAGACCAGGAAAGCCCTGCCGGCCAGGTCATGGCTGCACCCTAACCCAGAGCCGCTAGCAGCGAGGCCTGGCTCCTACCCTCTCCACGGGAGCCCGGTGTACAGGAGACGCCTGGGATGGGACCTGGGAGAGGGGCCGCAGCCCCCACCTCAGCCCACAGAGCCAGGGCGCTGACCCTGGCCCGGCCCCGCATTGTAGCACCTCATAGAGCCTCAGCCAGGCCCTGCACCGTGGCCACCCCAGGCCTGTGTCCTGCCCACCGCAGAGGCAGAGGGCCCATGCAGGGCCAGTGCCGAGGCCCATTGGCCAGCATGCTGGAGGCTGGGGAGGAGGATCCTAGGTTCCAGCCCAGCCTGGGGACTTCAGCAAGACTCTGGCTCAAAAATTTAAAAAAAAAAAATCCTAAAAGGGCTAGACATGTAGTTCAGTGAGAAGTCGTTGGGTGCAATCCTCAGTACTGAAAAACAATACCAGCAGCCGGTTGGCACACAGACAGAGCGCAGTGGCTTTGCAGGAAGGAAGGGCTGGCCTGGTGACCCAGGAAGCGCCGCAGGCTGGGATGGGGGTCAGAGGCCCTGGCTGCTCTCACCAGGCAGGAGTACGTGCGCAGCCGTGCAGAGACAGAGCTTGGGGCAGCAGGGATGGGGCGCAGGTGTGTGTCTGAGGGTGCGTGTGTCTGTCCCCAGTGTGTGCCTGTGTGTGTCTGCACATTCATGTGTGCGTCCCCTCGGCCGGGAGGGATGGAGTATACACTGGGGTGCATGTGTGTGCTTGTGTGTGGTATGTCCATGTGCACACTGAAGTGCACAGCCGAGTATGAACTGAGGGCTGTGATCCCCACGCCTGTCTCAGTGGAGTCTACTGATGATCAGGTCCTTCCAGGGATGCCAGTGGTCAGAGGTGGCTGTGACCACTAGCTTGCTGCTTCCACAGAGCCTGCCTCACCGCCTGTGTCCACCGCGTGGGGCGTGCATAGGTTTGTGAGTGTTGAATGCGGGTCCATGGCTTCCCAGGTCTGGCATGTGTCGCACACCAGGGTACAAGACACACCTGGCTGTGGTAGGGAGAGGGGGGACGTGCTGGTCACCCATCCCCAGCTCAGCACAGGACCCAGGCTCAGGGCTGCGGCCACGGCTGCTTCTGGAAGGAGGTTTCCACCCCCACCACCCCTCGCCCACAGTGCCTCCCCAGCAGGGCCCCACTGCTCCAGGCTCCTTACCGCTCAATCATTTATTACTTTAAAATCGAAGCCAATTCTGGTTTGAAAAAAAAAGAAAGGAGAGAGAGAGAAAGAGAAAGAGAGGCCAGAAAGAGAGAGGCTGAGGCCCGGCGCGGGGAGAGGGGGGAAGAGACAGGGCCAGAGCAGAGGCAGAAATGTGGAAGGCCAGAGACGAGAGACAGGAAAGGAGCAGAGAGATGGAGAAGACAGCCGACAGGAGAGGCTGGCAGAACAGCAGAGAGCAGCAGGGCAAACTCCAGAAGCAGCAAGATTTGTCAAAACAGAGACCAGGGCAGCCAGACACCACTGACCAGCCCACAGCAGCGGCCTGCCCTGAGCCAAGGGGTTTCCTGCCCACCGTGTAGGGCTGGCGGCCTGGTGTGATGCCGCTCCTTCCCCTCCTGGCTAGCCTGGCACACACTCCCTGGCACACAAGCCAAGCCCCAGCAAGCACCCCAAGTCTGGGGTCACCCCAGCCCCTCTCACTGGTGATCAGCTGGCAGGTCTGTCCTAGGGTGCGGGGAAATCGGAGGGGTGGTGCCTCGCCCGAGCCATGCATCGTGGGGGGAACAGGCCCAGATGTCTCTCGAATCTGGCGTGGAAGCGGGGCTGGTACCTGGTGGCCGGGGGGCTGCTCGAGTGAGGGGCCTGGGTTCCCCCAGGCCTCTGACACCAGCCAGGTAGCAGGCAGTGCCCGGAGCCAGACTGGGCTGAGACACCACTGGCTAAATGGGGATCTCAGCAGGACCCAACACAGCGCCAGTGCTATGTCAGACCCAGATGTGGGAGACCCCAACAATGCTACCGGGTCAGACTGCTGCTGGCTCACACCTGCATGCACAATTCGAGACATTTGCACACCTGTGCCTCCTGACAGACCCACGCTCTGGCCTACTGGTCAGGACAAACCTGATGCCTAGGCTGTGTGTGCTCCAGATAGATACACACACACACACACACACACACACACACCTGCACCTGTGCCCAAAAGACAGTCACGTGGCCACAGCTGGCACCCACCTGGATGCCCCCTCTTGCCCCTTGGAACCCAGGGTGCTCCTGACATACCAGTGGCCATCTCCACCTGGACACCCTCGTCATGCCGTGGGCACACTTGGCGCATGCCTGCCAGGGCTGGGGCTGAGCAGGGGGACAGCGTGGGCCCCAGGCCTGGCCTGGAGACTCCCATAGGCAAGGCCTGTCCAGCAGGCAGCCAGCAGCCGCAGGGCCTCCCTCTGCCGGGCACATTACCTGCGGCGGCCGGAGCACACAGTCAGGGCCCCCGCGGGGCTGTGGGGAGCCCTGTGCCCTCTCCAGGCACAGGCTGCCGGGCCCGGGAGAGCGGGACAGCAGGACAGGCAGGCTTCCGGCCTCTGCCTCAGCAGCAGGGTGCTTCGCTGCAGGCGGGACTTGGTCACAGCGCGCCAATATCGCGTCCAGCCCCGCGGGACGGGTCCACCTCTGCCTCCCCAAGCCTGCCTCCCGGGAGCAGGCCGGGATCCCCGGGCCCCCCCAGGTCCGCTCTGTAGCAACCCAGATCGCCGCGACCCGAAAGTTTTCGGCGAGCAAAGTTTGGGGGCCCCCGCGGCCGAGGCGTCCAGGGTCGTCCGGAGAGGCGCGGTCCGGCTGGCAGCGCGCCCACGCCCTCCCTCCCGCCCCGGCCTCCGAAATTCGGGAGCCCCGCCATTTTCTCGGGCCCGCTCCCTCCCATGCGAGGCCTGAACAAAGACTTCGGGGAGCCGCCCGGCACCCCGGCCGCACGCACGCGAGGGCAGCGCAAGCACCGCCGGCCCCAGCGCCGCCCGGGACGCACGTCCGGCGCCCGCCGCGCCCGCGGAGCCGCCCTCGGCCGCTGTCACCCGCAGCCCGCAGCTCCGGTGCGCAGCGCGGTCCCCGCGGGTCGGCTGAGCCCCGCCGCCCCCGCGCTCGCGCCCGCGCGTGCACACACGCACACTCACTCACACGCGTGCACTCGCACCCGCGCCCGGGCAGCGCCACGCACGCAGCGGCCCACGGGAGCCCGCCCGGTGCCGGGAGCCGGGTGCCGGGGTCCGGGCGCGGGGACCCCGGCCACGACGCGCGCCCCGCGCCCCTTGCCGCGGCCGTACCTGCGTGAGGCAGTACGGGGAGTACATCGCGAGGCGCCGGGCGGGGGCGCGGCGGCCGCGGCGCGGCGAGGGCAGGCCCGGCAGGCGGCGGTCGCGCTCGTTGGCTCCGCTCGGCTCCTCCGGCCTCGCCCGCAGCGCCCGCCCGGCCTCGGCCCCGCGCTCGGCCCGCGCCCTCCGCGCTCGCCGCCCGCAGGCTCGGCCCCGCCGGCGCCCGGCCCTGCCGCCTCCGCCCGCCTGCCGCTGCCTCCGCGTCCGCCGCCGCCGCCGCTGTCGCCGCTGTCGCCGCGCGTCTACTCCATGCCGCCGCCGCCCGGCCGGTCCCCCGCGCCCGCCGCCGCGCCGCGCCTCGCTGCGAAAGTGAAAGTTTAGACAAAGTTTGGAAGCGGCGCACTCGGGAGGGAGCGGCGGGCGGGCGGGAGGAGGGGCGCCGAGGGGAGGGGCGGGCGCGCCGCGCGCACACTCGCTGCACACGCACACGCACACACGCGCACAGCCACACGCGGGCGCGCACACGCACGAGCGCGGGCGCACACCGACGCGGCCACCCCGCCACGTGCCGGCCGGCGCCCAGCGCAGACACGACTGACAGGCGGTGGCCCTGACCAGCACCTCTGGGGCCTGCGGGATGCGTGGGCATCCGACCTCCTTCTGGCGACCCGGCACCGCCAGCACATACGCACAGCCCTGCACACACGCCCAGACCCACACACAGACACGTGCTGAGGCTGGATGTGCCATGGCACCCACATGTGCATTCCCACCAGGACACGCCTGGGCTCACACATGCGGGTCCCCTGACAGCCACCACCACAGGCCTCACACACTGCAGTACACACAGACAGCACACACCAGCACCAGCACACCAGTATGCACACCAAACCTCGGGGCTGACATGTGTTCCACAGACGACCACACCCTGTCACGCACCACACACACAACTCATACTCCAGCACACAGGGCCACACCAGAGGGACACTGATGAGGGAGATGCACAAGACAGGGTCACACCCATGCACACTGCCCCACACCCGGGGGAACAAGCCAGGCACGCAGGAAGGACCCCTG
This sequence comes from Hydrochoerus hydrochaeris, assembly GCA_004027455.1. Lineage (NCBI taxonomy): Eukaryota > Metazoa > Chordata > Mammalia > Rodentia > Hydrochaeridae > Hydrochoerus > Hydrochoerus hydrochaeris. The sequence goes on from PVLA01011363.1 coordinate 52,006, forward strand.
ACCCCAGGTGATGCTGGGCCACACAACACGACACAGGGGCTCAGGCCACACACTGCAGACCAGATGATGCCCCAGGCCTGGCATGTTGGCCGGTGTTCCTGAAGACACCTGCCATGCACAGGGGCTCACTCGGGCCCCTTGCACACCCATGCACACTTGCATATGGCTCTGATCAGAGACAGGCAAACGGTGCAGGAGATGAGGAAGCCACCTCTGGAGGACGGACCTGGCTGGGAGGCTCAGGGATGCAGACATGCTCACTGATGAGGCCCCGACCCACGTTTCCGGCGCTGAGAGGAATGGAGGACACGGGCGCAGGGCCCAGTTGCCCTCAGGGTGGGTGAGATCCCGCGCCCGGTTGGCCCCTGAGAACAGCCTGGTAGCGCCCTGCTGCGGGGCAGCAGAGGGGAAGCCCTTCTGACGCCCGCGTGTGTGCATGTAGTGCAAGCACATGACTGCCCAGGGTCTCCTGGTCCTCACACCCAGGCAAGGAGGCGAGGGGCGAGTCACAGGCGGTGGCTGGGGACTGGGTGTCGTCGAGGACGTGGTAAGCACCCTGGACCCCCGAGTGGGGTGACATGGCCCAGCCGTCACACAGTTGTGGGAATCAGGACAGTAAAGGGCTGCTGGGCGCACCTGGGCTGGGGACAGCAGAGACAGCTGGGCGCATCCTCGGGCCGGGACCTGGCCGCAGCCCGGTTCCATGCGTGCATTGCATTGCGTGCACAGGCATGTGTGCGTGCACCCAGGGACTTTCTGGCAGAGTGTCACATGCGTGGTGCTCCTGGCTGGATGTGACTCGGGCCCTCTGGAGGGTAACGTGCGTGCCCCTGCGTGTGAGCAGGTGGGCAAGTGTGCAGGTGGCAGAGCCACTCCCTGATGAAAGTGTCCATGGTGTCACTGTGTGTGGCTCCCACTGTGTGGCAGTCAGGACTCGTGGCTTGGGGGTGCTCCTCGGGGCCTTGTGGCCGAGAGCGGGCGCACACGAGGTGTACACAGGTGTGGGGTGTGAGTCTGCGTGTGTCAGACTCATCAGTGAGCCTGGGTAGTGCACGGAAGCGTGTCCAGAGTGCACGTCTGCCTGTGAGGAGGACTGTGAGCTCCAAGAGAGGCTGTCAGCACACTCGTGCACTGGGGTCAGGGTGGGGCCCCACGTGCCGGAGGCCAAGTCTGTGCCAGCGTCCGTCCGTCCGTCTGTCCGAGTGTGTTTCCGAGTGTCTGTCCACGTGTGTCCGACTATCGACTGTGCCTGTCCCCTTGGCGCTCCACCTGTCTGTCTGTGTGTCTGTCCCTGTGCTGGCCCCGGCCACCGAGGGACCCTGCGGGGTGGCCCAGCCTCGCTGCTACCTGCTGGGCTGTGAGGCCTGGGCGGAGGGAATCGATATGTCCTTAAAAATTCAAGGGCTGCTAGGAAACAGAAACTTTTAACACGGTTACAGTTTCAGGGCCGCCTCCTGGGGGAGGGGCCAGCAGGGGGGAGAGGACAGGGATGCACCAGCCCAGGAGGGGAACAGGGGCCCTCGGAGGAAGGGGGCGGGGGGCTCGGAGGGAGGGGCTTGGAACCACGGGGCTGCAGGGCAGCCTGAAGGGGACCTGGGGGACCCTGGGGGGCCTGCAGGACAATCCGGGGGAGCAGGGAGGGCAGAAGGTGGGCGCAGGTCAGGAAACTGCTGCACACGCACACACACCGGCCACACCCAGGCCTGAGTGTGTCCTCACACAGCTCACTCCTCCACTCACACACACGGTGTCCTCCTTCACACCCACACACACCTGCCACACCCATACCTGAGTGTCTCCTCCTCACACA